>JAFHBV010000190.1:0-122534 GCA_019022785.1 Pseudomonodictys pantanalensis
CCCCACCCCTGCCACCATCGCTACATACGAGGGATCCTACATCAGAGTCCGCATCATAATGCCGTCCAATTTTGGTCTTCGCAGATGGCGATGCTACGAGGCGATTCTAGAGTGACTCGCAGTAGGGATATATTTGTATGCGACTTTTATCCTGACGAGCACGCTTTTTTAAAACGCGGACAAGGCGATTTGCTACGCAACTATCATATCGGTTTGTTTGAGTACTGTGAGGATTTTGGTGATACTCTTTTGAGTTCGACAATTGGCAACGGCTTTATACTGGGTGGTAACGCAATCCTTGTCCACAATCGAGCTTTCTCCTATCATCGATGCTCTTTCCGGATGGTCACTGCAAACGGAAATGATGAGCACCAAGCATGAGAGCTTCGAAGTCAATCTCTTGGTAATAACGAGTAGTTTCAAGCTATGGAACTCCTCGTAACTTAAGGCTGTCTATGGCACAGATATCGACTGAATCATAGCCTTCGAGATACGCAACGGCTTCATTACCATTTCTAATCAAACCTCTTATGAAGTTAGAATAATCTTTTAAAACGCCTCCTAATAGCTAATTACCTATCTTAACCTTAACCTTATAATTATACATGGTATCTACCTCTCTATACTGATCCTCTATCAGTGCTTATACAACACCAGTACGTAGCAATTAGTGGCGGACTTGAAAGTGACGATGAGACGCGCCCTCAGAATCACCACCTCGATCGCATGTCTGGAATTTAATATTTCGTAGTATGCTTCAGCTATTCCTACTACGTACTAGAAGCCGAAAAACCTTACGCTCTCCATTTGAATGGCACCGCAGCTTTCAACATCTTCGGGAAATTCGGCGTACCAAGACCTGTGACTGGATCCCATCCCTTTGTCGCGTTCCAGCTGGCATAGGGCACAATTGGGCTACCATTCGGCGGGCCTTGGAATCGAGCATGGCCATCGCAGCCCGTGCTACCTCCCTTGGCAACGTCGTTAAGCACCAGAGGTCCAACCGTGTATATCCAGGGATTTAGGAAACCCATCGTAGGAAGATGCGCCTTGAGACGAGCATCGTTGAGCAACGCGATGATACCTGCGAATGCTGGAGAAGAGCACGAAGTCCCACGGTAGTGCTTGAGCGTGCCCTTGTCGTAAACTGAATACCTGTTACCCTGTGCAGCGACATCCGGGAAGCCACGGCCGTGGGGGTTGTATAGACCCTTCCACTTGTTGCCGAGCTTGGCCAGGTAACCAGCAACTGCGGGTATCTGCCAAAGAGGAGTGGGCCAATAGTTGGAGAAACCACCGGACGAGAAGAACACGGCTTCTTCGTCGAGGAACTGAGTTGAGCCGACGGACGTAACCCAGGGGCAAGCAGCGGGGAACTGCGGCTGGAACTTTGTCGTGTTCTTGCCATCATTGCTCTGGCAGGCTGTTCCGACGCCGTTGTCACCAGATGAGAACAGGACTGAAACACCGCGGGAGCCAAGCTGGGCAAATAGGTTGCATACAGACTTGGCATAGGCCTCAGGGACGCTCTGTCATTCCGTTAGACCCAAAGGATTCAACACTCCTAGAGAGAGCGCTCACCTGCTCATCTTCACCGTAAGAAGTGGAAATGACCTTCGGCAGCTCGGATTGGGGCATCTTCAACACGTTCTGGAGGAAATCTAGATACGGTTCATTTCCATTGTCCGCCGGATCAGGTTGATCTTAGGCACAAGTCAGTATGGGACGTAAATGGTAGGAAGAGGTGACTGCGTACCTAGGTCGGGAATGAGCGGTCCTCTTCCACCAGTGCTGAACTCGGTTACAGGCAGCGGGGAGGCGAGACCGATGATGTACTGCAGATCAAGGTTTGCTTCACCGCTATCATCGGTTGAATTTTGATCGTTCAGACCTCCGTGATATTGAATAACGGTGAAGTTCTGACCCTTGGCTTCAGGGTATATGTTTTCTTCGAACAGCTCCAGATCTGCGTAGCGTGCATACTCTTCGAGGTAACTAGCGAAAGCTACGGTGCTCCCACTCTCGGCATCCGCCTTGTAGTCAATCTTGTACAGAGATTGAAGGCACTGAGGCGTAATTGTGGTGTTCTAGGAGCACGTTAATTCTGTACGGATAACAATGGTAGGGCGTAGACCTACGCAGAACGTCGCGTTGACAGTCGGAACAGCCTCAACCATAACCTCGGAATCGGGAACTTCTCCGTATGTTGCGTGGTTTGGTCGGCCTTGCCCGAAACGTACGGTGGGCTGAATTGTGTTAATGTGCGCAGACACTTCATCCGGGACAGAGTATTCCAACGTCCGAAGACGGTTGGAGTTGAGCTCATCGCTGTGGTACCAGCCAAACGCAGTCGAAAGCAGATCATTGGCTGTTCCGACCGTGGTGGAGAAAGTCATCCAGTCCGAATCTTCCTCGAACTTGGAGACTCCACCATTCTGAAGCCAGTGACGGACAGCAGTCAGGGTGGCCTCGCTCGGCAGAAGCATGCGCTTCATCTCGTCGTGGGATTGGAAGTGCTTGCCGTAGGAAGGGTGGTCTGGTGTTGACATCTCAATGACAGCCTGCTCGAAGGCCTCTGCATCGCCTTGCTTCAGGGCGATCTGCAGTCGGATCGGCTCGTCGTCTCTAGCTTTGGACACAAACTTCCAGCCTTAATGACTTGTTAGCAGCTAGATCGTTGAATCATGGACAAGCCCTGTCAATGGCAGTTGACATACCCTCAGGTACGACGCTCAGCTTCTCAAAGGCAGCCGCTGCGACAGACGTCGCGAGCAACAGCGACAACGCGCTGCTACGAAGCGTGGAAATCATATTGAAAGCCTGCAATGCAACCGTTGGAAAAGTTGTACCAGGAACCGGGCAAAGACGCAGGTACTTTCCAGAAACCAGCGAAACGGATCCTAGATATACATGGTGTCAACACAGCTTCCAATTTGGCGCAGGCAGCGCAATGATGCGCAGTGCCCAATTATCCATGCTCTAATGGTTCCCGGGCATAGGAGGCGATGCCATAATAGGAAGGACGTCGTGTCCACCGGCTAGGATTTTACCGTGATTGTCCGCTGCAGAGATACAGCAAATGATGCGAACTGATCCGCGATAAAATTGGTGGGTTTGTGCCGTGCGGACGTTGGGACCATCAGCAAGACGCGAATAAGGGGCCTGGAGATGAACGTTGGTGTGTTGTGGTAGGGGTGTGTCCGAGGCACTTGGCTGCCTCAGGGTCAAGCAACGCCGCGCCTCGGCTCAGGCCTTCGCGTGCTTGAGCCGCCCCGGGGCGGCCTGCGACCCCTCGCAGCAACTGCAGGTCCCGCCTCTCCTCCTGCCACTTGAAGCGTAGCACGCAGATCACGGTCTAATTAAAGCTTCATAAAGGTCCTCGGAAAGTCTTATGGAAGCTTATCTACAGTACCGCCACTTGCTCTTGACCTCCCAGAAATCCACCCTGCTCCGATCATGATTGCACTGAGGTGTAGCCACTTCTGCAGTGTCGGTCCTCGGAGCCTTTCCTGTTTGGGATACGGCTTGACGCGATCCAGAGGTCTACCTTTTGCCAAAATGGGAAGAGGAGCTACAACAACACGTAAGAGTGTCGGTATCAGAGGACCTGAGGGGTTGTACTGAGGTTGGTTTCGATACCAGCGCGTCCTCTCCCGGAAGCGTATGTCTTCCACTTATCCGGGCAAAGGCACACCTAAAATTCAAGATAATCAAATAACGATATCTCGAGTTTGGCGACCGCCTTCCAAGTCCTGGCATTTGAAATTGCCCTCTGGATGGAAATTACAACCGGCATTTCTGCCTCCAGTAATCGAAATGTTGTTGAACACGAAATTCGAACAGGAATCTTCGCCGCAAAGTATATAGTAATCCTTGGCTTTGCTCTTCACAGTGCCATAGATGTTCTCCATCGTAACATCCTTGATGATGACGCCGTTTGTTGGCTGGCCCGTTGGACCTCCGTTGAGGTAATCTTGTTGAATGTCAATCCCATAGATAGAGATGTTTGACAGCTCAATGTTCCGGTATGTGATTCCAGCAACGTAGCCCGTCTTTTCGGCGTTCGTCTTGATGCGCGCCCCGTTCTGGCTGTTTTTCACCACGCTGTCGGAGAATAGTATATTGGTGACGTTGTTGTCGCTCTTGCCGCCAATGCTGCCTATGCTTAGGCCGTGACTCCCGTCGCAGTACATGTTGGTCACCGTGATGTTGTCTCCAGAGGTGATTGCCACACAGTCGTCTTGGTTGCGCACCCACGAGTCACGCAAAGTCAAGTTGTTGCAACTCGAAATGTCGAAGCCGTCAGAGTTATGCGCACCCGCCAGTCCCTTCGATCGGTTATTGGGCGCATCCCCTGCCGCGTTGTTGAGCGTGATATTTGTGATAAGGAGATTTGCGCAGTTCGAAATGGAGAAGCAGTGGACCGGCCAATTCTGGATATAAAGGTTCTTTACAGTGGATGCGCCATGCACCTTGCTGAGGGTGATGAATCGATTCGGCCTGTGAAGGAGTTAGATTAGACGCTGTGATGGTTGCTGACCAGTATAATTAAGTAAGAATAGGATTTACTTTGTTATCCCACCATTGGATCCCAAACCATCCCACCAAACCTGCCCATTGCCATCAATCACAGCATCTGGAGTGGCAGTGATAGTTATGTCTGTGCCTGATATTTTAATAAGGTCAATGTTTACGTTTGCATAGCCGAAAGTCTACATGCCATGAGCTATAATTCCGCAGATAAGTAAGGAACAACCCCTTACTGTGATCCCGGCAAATGTAACTACGGTACCCTTCTTCAGTTTTGTAAGGTTCAGTGTCTGATTGCCCGGAACGGCTATATTGTTAAGTGTGATATTGGTACAGGATGCTACTGCTGTCGAGACGTCCGCATAGTTTGTAACTGTACATGAACTATTGGTGGCAAAAAAATTGGCAATCGCGGTGCGTGCGAACACAGCAATAGATAGTGTCAGGAGACCTGATAGCTGTTAGCCAAAGAAGCGGATCAACACATTGAATGATACGTACCTAGGCACTTCATGCTGAGAATTGGTCGGATGTGAAGCCAAGGGAGATAGAATACCGAATCATGCTTGGATTCAAAAGATCCGGGGAAGATATATATTCTGGACGCTTGCGTGATCGGGTAATAACAATACGTCTCTCCTATGGGCCGTCAGAGTTTCCGCGGCTTCGGTGGCCCGGAGGGTATACACAAATAAAGTGTGGCGTTAGGGTGTGGCGGGTATGGGGTATTGTTCCGCCAATCGAACGTGACCGTTAATGAATTTGCCGGGTTGCTGGTATCCTGCAGGGGTTTACGACTGGCGATAGAAGATGCCCGACGACCAGAACTCTGGATAGTTGAAATTACCTTGTTTTATTGAAAGCGTTGGGTATGTCGGGGTAGCTTCTAGCTGTACGGTCAACTCTACCATTACTATTGCGCCTAGCACACGAAACTCGAGTCAGCTCTTTAGCTGATGTTCCTTTTGAATACATCGCGGGCAGATGCTTGGATACCTTCCATTAACAAGAGATTGACGATAGCCGCCTATGAGTGGGACCTGAGATTAATGTTCATCAATTTTGAGGGATTAGTGCGAGCACATGTAGCTAGATAATGACTGAATTACCGCCGTTGAATACACCCTCGCCCCGCTATCCTTTTGGCGCTGACCAGTAGATGAAGGCAACGCTCCAGGAAACATACGTAGTGAGAGTATCAGCGGTCGGTCAGGCGCATGATAAGATCGTCTGCCTGAAGGTAGATGGACTTCTACGATAGCGCTTGCCGGCAACCTGCGCTTGAAGGTGCTATAACCCATGGCCTGCCTTCAATGCAACAGCCTGTGGATTGCATTGAAAACGCGAACGGTCTGCTATTACACTGAATACCCTTTGAAAAGATGCGCCGCCAGTAAGATTCAGAGAAGAGGAAGGTATTCGGTGCCCGGCCGAAGGGACGCGAACCCTTGGAATGCTTCAATGCACGAGGTGGTCTCTAGCACAAAGGCAACATCGATTGACCCACGCGGTTGGAAAAGAGTGCGTTTCGGAGAAATCTGAGTGGTCAAGAGAATGGACAGCTGCGATCCTTCGCCAAGGCGTCTGTGTCGATTGGGTAAGGCCAGGTGTTCGCTTAAATTCTAGCGTTCCTTCCCAGCTGTCACAACGAAAAGACTTCCCCGTGGCCACCGATAAAACTGTCACTGATTACAGCCCCAAGTCAACTTGATAGCTTTGCTATGCGATGAGGCGATCGTCTACGGAATTGAATCCCGCCCGATTGGACCGCAACCAAGAAGGTAGCCAGTCCTGGTCGATGCATCATCTTCCTGTGAGTCTGAAACGCACTCACGGAACCGTTGTCCAACATGGGGGCCAGGAGGTCTTCTAGCCGGTATGGACCGTGTAGTGCATTTACGCCTAGACGCTAGCCTGCGACATAAGATTGCATGCTTGGGAGCAGGCATATATGACGATTGGATCTCCATCGTCAAGTAGATTTTCGCCCTCGCCCAGCCTTCCGGAAGGAAGAAGGGGATCAAGCACTGCCAACATGACGAACGAACAACATCCACCGCAGCCGCTTCCCTACGAGGATTATTCGAGGATCTCATTCGAAAACACCCATGCGGAAACCGCTTCACTAGCGTCATCCCTCAGCTTCATCGGCAACCCGAAGGACAGCAATGAAAAGGGTTTTACGCATTCCGTAGCAGGACCTTCTCCGCTACAAGAACAGACCAGTTTTAGGTATTCAGCTGGCTATCACAACGTTTCCAAGATACCAATGGATCGAAAACCATTCCTGCGGCGCGTGGCTGCTTTTGGCTGGTGGTGGGAGGCTGCATCGGCCCTCATCGCGATAATATGCACGGCTCTTATCATTGCGATCCTTCTCAGGATGGACGGAAAGCCCTTGGCTGATTGGAAGTTGCCAATCCAACCCAATTCTCTGGTCGCCGTCTTCTCCACCATTGCCCGGTCAGCGCTGCTCTTCCCACTGGCGGAATGCTTGGGTCAACTCAAGTGGGCATATTTTGAAAAGCCCAAAAGACTCAGTCGAATCGAAACCTTTGATATGGCAAGTCGAGGCCCATGGGGATCGCTGATGTTGCTCTGGCAGATCAGGGGCAGGGCGATACTTGCATGCCTTGGCGCCGCTCTTACTATCCTTATGCTAGCCTTCGAGCCCTTCGGTGAGCTAGTAAACGCATGAGATATAGGCAGACTATGTCAAACTCACTTTGAACCAGCTCAACAAGTCGTCGGTTTCTCCACTCGGACCCATCTGTTCAAGAACGAGACCGGAACCCTATCCCTAGCTCGCACGTTCTGGGACGATGCTGATGCCCCCGATACGGGCGGGGCAGCCAGGAACGGTATGTACAAGGCCCCGGACACATTACATCTTGCATCCCTGAGTTGCTGACCTGAGTGTAGGATATATTCCGTTGATGAATGGCATATATAATGCTATTGCAGATCAGCCGTACACTCCACCCGCAAACTTTCACTGTCCGTCGTCGGATTGCCGGGTACCAGATATTCACGCCCTGGGAATATGTCCCACGTGCGAGAGCGAACCGATCACCATTATGGATTTTGATACATGCAAGTGCGATTTGGCGTCGGATGAAGGCGATCTCATCGACGCAAATTCTCCTTATGACGTATATAAGGAAGCACTGGAGGAAAACCTTAGCAGCGACAATTCTAGCCTGGCGGGCTTTCTGTCGGCTACCGTGCGCTGCCGCAAAGATTACAAGGACTACCCCTCACTCAAAGTGGGCCTTATGATGATTGTTGATACAAGCGGAAATCCCATTGGCACTCTCGAACAAGAAGATGGAGTGTATGGCGACAAGCAAGAAGTCAGCTTCGATTACTATAGTACTAAAGCGGCGATTCAAGGTGCCGACGGCGTTCCCGGCGCTTTTCTGAAGTTTTGCGCCTTCAACGACTCTATCAGCAAACAAGATCTTTATGATGGTCAAGACAGAGTGGACCAGGGCCCTACTACTGTCGGGAAGATATCATGTTTCACCTCCGAGACTGACCTTTTAGCATACAAGGATAGGAGAAGAGTTGGCGAGATCAACGGCACGGCCACAACGTGCAACTTGCACTTCTGCGCGCAGAATTACAAACAGGTCCGGATCCAGAATGGGCAGAAAGAGTACGATAATGTTACCAAGACGGAGCTCGTACCCCAGCTGCCGCCAGGGTATACGTACATTGGTGCAAACGATAGCAACATCAGGTATACAACCAAAGGGACGGACCAGAACTTCACTATTGGTAGCATATCTCGGCTACAGCTCGTCGACCAGATTTATAACATTGCCGTGCCAGATAATCTATCCATCACGCATCAGGTATTCCAAACATACAACAGCACGGCCTTCAACAACTGGACTCGGATGTTTGAAGCTATGTCTTCATCCATGAGCGAAATACTCCAGTCGTCAACGAATCCCAATCTCTCTTCGATTCCCATGGAAGTGTTTGGGCCGGTTATCTATATCGATGTTCGGTGGCGTTGGATGTTAATGCCACTTGGCATGGTCCTCGTCTCGCTTATATTCCTCGTCCTCACAATACTGGATAGCTCTCGGAGGGACTACCTGTTCAAGACATCAATCCTCGCCACGTTGTTTCACGGATTACATTCCCAGGAGCTTTCCGTCGTCACGGAGAAGGATGAGAACGGGGCCAGAGGGCCTAACGCTATGGACACGTCGCATCGATTATTGAGAAAGAAGGCGGAGGGTATTAGGGCCACTTTTGGAAGAGACGGACAAGGCGAGTTGAAGCTCAAAAGAGAGTGACAATTGTGTAATGTCTCAATACTATCGCCAAAAGACTCGGATCCATAACTAATTCAACGTTCAAACGGACCAGCACTGGCTGGAGAGGCCGAGTTGGATTTGAAGTCCGACAGAAGAGATGTAGTACAGTACCGTCCTGGTGCAGGCAAGGTCGTTTGCGCTTCTGCACGCTCCAGTCCGAAGGCACGGGCTTTTTCCAACTTTTCTGTTCTCGCCGGAGGCGACGGCGGAAACTTTGCTTCTGTGTGGCTGGATGTTTGACGTCATTTCAGGGTCCGAACACAGAAGGCACAAACCTCTTTTCGCGATTGCCCGTGTATCCGACCACCGTGTACGTTTGCTCTCAAATGAAATCATCCGCAAATCATCGACAGAACGTGGTCGACTGGTGTACGCACCAAAAACAACGAGGCAACAATGGCTTACAATCCCTCCATTCTGGTCATTCCAGCGTACTACTTCTCTGTCTTCCCACACAGCTATGCCTTAGCTGTCGCTACTCGCGGGAAAATCACAGAATGGAACAATCGCAATCCACGGTCTCAAGAGCTAAAACCGAAATGAAGGACAGTCTTGATGCGGAAACGTACGCGAAATATGAGCGCGCAGAAGCTTGCCACGCCAATGGTACGGAGGTGCGTACCTGCATGAGCTTAAGACGGCAGTGCTTGTCAATTCGACAATTCGTTGTGCTATTATTGAATATAACTGACCATTGCTTCTGCAGAAACCTCCCCTGTTCGCTACAGCCCGTCATTCTTGGGGATGTTGCTAGCCTGAAGAAGGAAGGGTTGGGCGGCACGACCGGAATTGCGCCATCTTTTCTTCCCATGCGAGCAGTATAAACTGCCGTATGGTTGACCCACACTACTCAGGGACCAGCTATACTCTCCAGTCGAATCTGGGCCGTGTCTTCGGGGTTATGCATCCGCATCATCTTGAAGACTGCCAAGGCGCTCGGTGGTGGTAGGTTGGGTTCTAAGGCTATCAATGGCAGAAAGGATACGATGTGGCAGAGCCGGACAGCATTTACTAGGCAGGTGGCTGCAGGTTAGACCGAGACTCGGGGTCGATGGTTCAGCCTCAAGTGCGTCTTTCAGCATGGCGCTACTCGTGTTCTAACAAGCAAGGTTTACGCTGTGGCGGCCATTCCGTGCATAGCTATATGTGGTCCCGAGACTGTGGCCAACAAGTACCCTCTTCTAACGCCTATTCCTTGCGCTAGCATATTACTATTGCTTAGTTCACGTCTCGGTCAATCCATCCGAAGTCCCTCAGCCTTGCAGAAAAAAAAAATGTTCTGCCTTTAAGTCGAGCTACATTTGCGGTGACCTGGAAACCAAGCGCAAGGGCTGCATTCCTCGTCGACTCAGGGTGGATAGGTGATCGAAAGTGCAGTCAGGCCCATTGTCTCCTACAGTAGTCGAGCCGAGTACGCAAATTTGTATCACCCTGGATGCAATGCAGGAGCAATCTTTCCTTTTGGAGCGGTTTTGAAGCTGTGGCGCATGGTGTGGCCGTGCTTGCATTCAAATCGCCATCTCAGAAAACGTCTTCCTCGCTTTCCACACCACCGCATAGCGCACGCAATGCGCTCCGCCTGCGCCCCATCTGGCTTGCCTCCCGATGAATGCAATACCTTCGTTCCGACTGCCCTGGAGTATGATGGACGGTAGACGACGTTCGAACTGGTGGAAACATTTGCATAACACCTCTGCGACTATTGAGAGCAGCGATGCAACGGAAGTGATGATTGGGCATCAAACCCTTGGATGTTCCAGGATGCCATTCGCCTCGCTCTTGATTTGGCTGGCCCGTTTGCTAGGATCTCTACAGTAAGCAATGACTCCGTCGTTCCCGGCATCAAGGAAACTTTGTCTTAGCTTCGCATGCAGCGTCACGGATGTCGCGCAGATGTTCGAGGAAGGGCACGCGACACACAATATGAAATCGGAATCAACAACAAGTATCATGTCTCTTTATCAACAGTTACTGAACGAAGGTACTGGTCAAACATCGTAAGCAGCGAGCCATACGCTCAAAATTACTGTATCATTAATTGCTCAGAGTCAGTACCAGCGCCGATCTTTGCATATGTGGACCGAAGAAATGACCGATGCCGTACCGCGACACCTGAGACCTGACTCGTCCAATCGACCCAACGGCGGGGCACACGGCTCTTAGAAGCACCAATCCACCCGGCTGCGCACAATAGGGCTTCAGATCAAATTGCTTGCGGCTAGCTAGCCTCACTTACCCCATGGGGAGCTGAATTTACTGCCCCGAGACTCCTTATAGGCGCATCAAGTGCCGGCACGCTACTTGATATCGTCTATCTTGGCTCGCCGCCACGATCTGACGCAAAGTTGAAACTTTATCCTTGACCCCATGGAGGATGCAGGATGCACGCTAGGGCTGGGAAGCTTGCGTGCTTCTCCATCCAATGGATATGGGGAGAGGCCGAAGACATAGTGGGACGGGGTAGGGTCTTTATTCTGCACTTCCCCTGCCAGGATGCTTTATTCCTTTGCATACCAACCTACTTTTTCCTTCCCCACGCCGATATGTGAGAGGATCGTCGCTCACCTACCTACCTTGTCTCTCCTCTTGGGCCTACTACTTCCGAGGGTTTGGTAGCTTCACTGAAAAATGGGGACCGTTGCGACGCCCAAGGATATGGCCTCGTGGCCAGAGCCGAACTTCACCAATCCAGAGAGTCGCGCCACTATACTTGTGGGGATGACAGCACCTACCACTGCCATGGTATTGATTTTCGTCGGCGTGCGATTCTATGGCAAAGGCGTGCTTCGTCAAGCACTGGGACTTGATGATTGGGTCATGCTAGCATCTGCCGTCAGTAAAACCACCTGCCCCTTCAGAAGAACAATAAACAGACCATGCTTCTCCAATTGAGTGTTTGAGCCTGGAATTCTTGAACTTTATGCCAAACAATCAAACCAAGTACCAGTCCACTAAGGCTTACCAGATCTTCTCCCTACCAGTGTCCGCTATAGCTTTGGCCTCCCTCAATGTTGGGCTGGGGCTTCATATATGGGATCAGAAATCCGAGTGTAAGTCTATCTGGTCTTCTTGTGCAAGCGAATTGCTAACAGGGCTACAGGGCATGTGCCGTACTATAAGGTTAGAATTTTCCCTGGAGCTCATTACTGTATGATGAGACACCCAGCTGACCGTACTCAGATGGCCTTCGCTGCGGATATACTGTTTCCCATATCATGCTCCCTTTGCAAAATATCCCTGTCGTTGACTTACCTGCGTCTCTTCCCATCCAAAACCGATAGGCTCTTCTGTCACGCTCTTAACATCTTTGTTACGCTATATACGGTCGTTTGTCTGTTCCTCATGCTCTTCCAGTAAGTCACTATGATTAGGAAAAGCAAACTTCCCCTAACACACTTAGATGCACCCCAACTAAGGGCTACTGGGATCCAAACGTACCACACTTCAAATGTATAAACTTGCGCCCCACCCTCATCTCCATCGCGGCACTGAACAGCCTCAGCGATTTCCTCGTCTATTTGTAGGCCCAGCCCCCACAACGACCGGCATCTCACTCACAGCATCAGATTCCCGGCCCGGCCGCTTTGGAGCCTGCAACTGCCGCTCAAACAACGCATTGGACTCATCTTCCTGTTCTCGGTAGGCTGTACGGTGTGCGTTGCTGGAATATTTAGGATGTACTACCTCGAAGTGTACTTTGAATCCTACGACCTGCTCTGTAAGACATTCGGCAGACAACACTGCATGGACCCTGGCCTGACTAGCACAGGGAACGCAACCACCATCTATGGTTTCATGGTTCTTGAGATGAACATTGGCATAATCTGCGGCTGTCTCTCCGGCGTCAAACCCGTCCTCGGCGTCCTCTTCCCCCGTCTCTTCGGCACCTCTCACAAGACCACAACTGGGCCTACATACGGTCGCACTGCCCGATCCCAGCCTCAGTCGTTTCCCTTCCAGCCGCTGTCGGATTCTTCTCTCAGTAAAAACCGCGATATGCATTACGAGAACGCAGTGACGGTGTCCGCCATGCGGGCTGAAGACAAGGAGCAGCGGAATTATGCTTGGGCGAGCTCGGGGGGCGATCATTCTCCTGAATTGCCGCCGAATGCTATTTCGGTCAAGACGGAAGTCAAGAGGGATGTGGAGGATGTCTCGCAGCACAGAGCTGGGAAGGATAGTGGGAGTGAGGAGTATATCTTGGAGGACTTCCCTGAGCCGGGTGCAGGTGGTCGGAGGACACCGAGGTAGAAGGCGGAATGAGATGGAGTGTTGGATGAGCTATACCCCTGGGTTGGTACTTTGTTGTTTTGTTCTAGGCTTGAATTTGGTGGCTGTTTGTGCGTTTGGTATTCTATACGACGGCGTGAACGTCCTCGATGCCCGCAAAAATTGACAAACCTTTGTAAGGATGACAAGCCAATCTGACGCTCTTTGCACGAGCCCCACCATCATCGCGCAGTCATCAAGCGGCTCAATTCACCGGCGATCCCCCGCCCTGTTTCGGGGAACATGATCGCCCCAACACGGTTAGCGGAAATCAGCCATCCCGCCGCAACGGGAAAAGGCGGATGAGATGACGTAGGAGTGATTTCCAATTGGAATCAGCTACATGAGCTGCCAGGTACGCTCACGCGGCACACTTCTTCAACAAACCCACATTCTGCCTTCTATCTTCTTCCTTGCTCTGAACACAACCTTCGACCTCCACCACACGCACGCACACTCGAGAGACTCAATTGGCCGACGAAAGCAATGGATGTACGACATCCGCCTCGGAATGTGCTTGGGAAGCAGACTCGCTGACAAGCGAACAGGTCTACTACTTCTACAGCTACGGAACAGCGGCATGGATGGGTAAGCTTCATAGCACCTTAGTAAACCGCCCATTGCTAACAAAAAACACAGCGATGCAAGCTGTGCCATTGATCGCGTCACCAACGATGATTGTAACCCTGCTCTCCCCCGAAGTACGAGAAGCAACGCGTACGTTTTCAATGCCCATCGATAGGTTTCGGTAGCTAACATGATCCGCCAGCCCTCGAGGTCTACTTCTCGCGCTCCCTGGGCCTAGCCTTGCTAGCGATAGGCACCATGCAAGTCCTCCTCACAGGCTCCGTGCCGCTTTCGAGCCGGCTTACCGAAGGTACTTTCCTCCTTTTCTCCCTTAATACCAATCCCCTACCTGACGCAAGTATTCTTACACAACCCTAGGAGCGACGACCTCAGCCACCGACCCCAAGGCGCCCTACGCAGTTCCCACGCTGACAATCACATCCTTCTTCCACGCCGCTTGTGCCTTCTACTGCTACGCAATGTGGACCCAGACGGGCATCTTCTCGTTCGGACTGGGCACCATTGGCAGCGGATTCTTGGGCGCGGTGGCCCTGTGGTGCATCCTCTTCGCTAGTACGGATGGTCGGATTAGCCGCAAGACCGGCGCGGATAAGCGGACGAGTGGGTTTCCGTTTAAGAATTCTGAGGCGGCGTCGGAGAAGAAGAAAAAGGGCAGGTGAAGCAGTCGCCATCAGGCGGGTGATATATCACGCTGCTAGGAAGGAAAACTTGAGGAGCCAGGTGAGCATGCGCTAGGGAATGAAGGCATATGGATGATCAGTGGTGGGAATCAAGCATATGAGCATGGTGCATACAGCACGCTGTAACACTATCGAATGGAACAAAAATCAGGAATGGGTTTAATATCCTACATCTGTACAAATACAATCTCAGTGGTATCAACTGCGAGCCGGAGCAAAAGGCGCGCCCAGATTTCCAGCCGAAACCCTACCCTACCCTTCCCTAGATTGATAACCATGCCTGGCTTTTTATTGTGTCCCATGCATCCTCCGCAAACGCCTACAAGATCACCAGAAGCGCGCAACGTCCCTACGAAGTTGCTACCCCCTCCATTTTCAGGTCCCCAGGCTGGAGCTCCTGCAGCGGCGCTTCGCCCTCGGGTGCACCGCCTTTGAGCATCTCTGCCTGGCGAGCTCCCCAGGCTTCCTCCCGCCACCATGGCGTCTTCCCAGATTGGGACTTCAACTCGAGCTTCCTGGACAACGAAACGTCATTCTCCTGTTGTACGAGATAGTCTGGCTCCGTCGTTATGCCCTGATCGAGCCGCTTCCGCCGCGCTTTTGCAAGCTCGGCTTCCATGAGGTTCTCCATGACCAGTTCTTTGGCTGTCCACTCGTCCTTGCGCTTCTTCTCTAAGCCTTCGGCTTGGGCGCGGAGCTGCTCGCCTTCCTGTGTGGCCCAATGCAGCTGGCGGCGCAGAAGGCGGAACAGATCTGGCGCTGGGAGTGAGAGCTCGTGCGATGTGAAGTTTACGTCGGGCGGGAATTGTACCATTGTCGGTGCCGATGGTTGCGCGAGGTCTTGCATGTACACGACATTGTTGTGCGCATACTCGGCGTCCGCACTCATCGGGGGCACCGTAGCGCTGTTCGGCTGATGTGACGATGGAGAGGCTGGCGTGGAGCCCTTGTCTGCGGATCGCTTCGCCTCGTTAAGGACGAGCTTCAGGCGCTGGAACTTGTTCGAGGGATTCGAGGAATGATGTTTCGGGACCGGGTCCGAGGGTCGAAGGGCTTCGGTCTCGTGGACAGTGCGCATGTGCTTCGCAAGGGCGTCGGAGCGTGTAAAGGAGCGGTCGCATTCTACATTCAGTCAGTTCTCCCTTTCCCATCGGTACATGTGATACTGTCGTTATGACATACCTGGCAACGTGCAGTAAAACGGCTTCTCCCTCGTGTGACTTCGCATATGCGCCCTCAACGCATAGCCACTGGCATGTGGAATCCCCTTGCGATTGCAGTCGCTCCACTCGCAGCTATACTTCTTCTGCCTCGTCCCAATGTGATCCTCATGCAGATGTTCGACCAAATTATCCATGTTTTCCAAATCCCCCGCATCGCAGCCGTCCCACTTGCACACCGTCACCTGGTCCTGGCCGTAGTCGTCTTCGGCTGACATGCCCGGGTGGTGCGGCGACGCGGGGACGCTGCCATCCGTGTCTTCTGAGATCTCGCCGAAGTCATCGGCTGGCGGCATGTTGGTCGGCGGGTCAGAGGCCGCACGATTGTTCAGGCGGAGGCGTTTGTTGGGGCGGCCGGAGGGCTCGTGGTCGGGGGTGTGCTCGATGCTGAGGCGGCGGCCTTTGGCGTCCTCGGTGAAGTCGTCGCTCGCATAGTCGGAAAGTTCGGATTCGTGAGAGTCCATGGTGGGCTATATGGGCACTGGGTCGCGCTGGAGAATGGGGTATTGTGGTGAGGGCTGGGGCGGAGGGAATAAACGGAGCGCGTCCGGTTGAGCCTGGCGCACGGGCCACGGATCTTTTGGATGTTCCGTGAATGCTGGAACTTTGTTCAGGCCACCTACCCCAGCGCTCAGCACCAATCATGACCTAAGCCAGGGCATACAAACCCTCGGCTTCCCCTCAATCTGATGCTTCACCTCTCCCCTTACGGTGAGTACCTATCACCCTTCCTTACACCTTCGCATGATGAAGCTTTAGGGTTCTGCAATTCTGACGGTTTGGCTGTACAGTCACTTCGAATGCGGATCAACCTATACACTACTTTCTTTCTGACACCTTCCACCGCTCCGGCTTTTTTGCTGCCACGACTATTTGAATTCAAAAGATCAAAGCTAATGAACCAATCCAGATTCCCATTGCCTCCCTGAGCTTACTGAGCCACCAGCTTCATCCCCTCCGCGTGGTACCGGTCTCCAGAGACTGGGAACTTTTTCAGAATCTCCTCAAGCGCCGCCATGTCCTCCTCGTCCAGCTTCGCCGGCTTCGTGTTCTCCCCAACCCTCGCCGCAGTCGTCGCACCAGGAATGGGGAGGAATTGAGGCATACCCTTCTTCTGGCTCATAGCTATAACCCAGCCGATTCCGACCTGGGCCGGCGTGCAGCCCTTCTTTGAAGCAAGCTTCTCGACCTCTTGGACAAGCTTGCGGTTGGTATCAAAGTGCTCTGGCTGGAAGCGTGGCATGTGCTTTAGCATAGAATCTGCCGGAATGTCCTCGGGCTTCTTGTATTGGCCGGTCTAATCGTCGTCAGCGCAAGCTTCATTCCAGTCGTCTAGAGGAAACGTACCAGACCTCCACGCCCAAGAGGAGAGTAAGCGACAATCGGAATGCCCAATTCCGCACACGTTTCGGCTACGCCATTCTCAAGGATGTCGGTAGACCACAGCGACAGCTCCACCTCAACCGCCGAAATAGGATACACAGCATGCGCCCTTCGAATTGTCTGCGCGCTGACCTCCGACAGCGAAATACCACCAAGCTTGCCAGCCTTGACATACTCGGCGATCGCAGCAACTGTCTCCTCAATCGGCACCTTCGGGTCGACTCTCGCGCACTCGAAGAGATCAAGAAACTTCTTCCCATCAAGCACCTTGAGACACTCGCCGATACTGCGATCAATACCGGCTTTGCTGCCGTCTGGGCTCAAGGTGCCGGGCTTAACGCCACCTTTGATGGAGAGCACCACTTTGTCGGCGTCCTCGGGATACTTGGTGAAGTACTCGTTGAGGAGCTGGAGAGAGTTGCGTTCCGGCTTGCCGTAGATTTCGCCGCCGTTCCAGGCGACGGCTCCGTTGGAGAGCGCGGCGCGCATGGCTTCGAAGGCTTGCTCTTGGGAGGGTGGGTTTTTGCGCCATGTCAGGCCTGAATTTGTAAGTTTTGATATGCTTGGGGGAGGGATGAATTGAATCCATACCCATGAGGCCGTAGCCAACGCTGCCGACTTCCTTTCCGACGAGTTGGACCATTCTAATATCTACTGCTTCTGAAGCTGAGGAAGGTAGCTCGATCAAGAGTATATGGGCCCCCGAGTAATGATTTGTTTGCTGGCCAATACTTTGCTCGCTGAGTGATGGATTCTTTGCGTTTTCTCGCACAAGACTGGAGGGTTGGGGTGAATAGAGTATAGGGTAGTACGAATTGATGTAGCCGTTGAGTGATGATGTTTTGGTGCTGTTGTTGCTGTCGTTGATGATGCACTTACTCGTACTTTCCAATGTCCTTTTATATGTCCTTATCCCGCAAGACTGAACTGAAATGTTGAATTGTAACCAGATTTCGGACCCGAGATGTCGACGTCAACCTCAGGCCTACGGGTGTTCTGGTCCACTACGCCCCACGCACGCAATTTGGTTTCGGCGACAAGCTTAACCCCGCCGGCCAATCAGATCGCTTGCCGCATCAGCGCATGGAGATAGTCGTGGATATAGCGCAGGGACAAACAAAGCACCATGGACCAATTCGTCGTTTAAGATGACAATGCTTGTTTCGAGGTTTACACGTAATGTTGGACAGCTGGCCTGGTGAGCCGGCGGCGGCCAATACATGATGTGGTGCATCAACGGAGGGAAGCCATGGCAATGGAATGCGAGTTCTGTAGGTGGTTTTCTCGTATCTCGCGCAGTTTTAATTGTGCGAGAATCTTGAGTCTTGCATCTAGATATCAATGATGTAGGAGTGATACTGTTGGGCATTCACGGTGACCCTCAGCAAGACTTCATCTGAGGTGCTCTAGTCCCACCTTCGAGCTGAAAGACAAGTCGATACCTTCACCGCCCCTTCTTCCCCTCCTCCACACCCTCCAAATCCCTCAACACAGCCTTCACAGGCCAGACAAATCCCTCCTCCACTCGATCCGTCTTCCCCTCCTCGATCGTCACAAGATACTCCACCAACGCCATGCCAACGTACGCCCCGATCCCCGTCAAAATATGCCACCACCCATGTAACTCAAACAACATCCCCCACGGCAGCCCAATGCTCCTCTTAAATGCCGTCAACTTCCCACAAGCGTGATAGTCGATATTCCACAAAAAGTAACCAAACAGTCCACTCCCACTGCCAAAACTCGCCATAGCTCTCAGCCGCTTCTGGCTCTCCGGGTTCGAAATGCGCGTCCGAATTTGTTGGCGGATCCTGCGGCCGACGAGGATCACCATGGCGGCGAAGACAATTTCATGGAGGATGATCTCGTCGGTGACGCAGTGGTAGATGGAGACGGGGATCAAGACGCCGAGGATGTAGAAGGTGATGAGGAGGCGCTGGCGGGGTGGCGCGGAGAAGGTGTAGAGTTGGTGCAGGACGGCGCCGACGGCGAGGAACATGGAGAGGTCGTCGCCTGCATCGAGGTATCAGATACATGAAATGTGAGTCAATATGAAAAGCTTCCACGACATTGACGGTCTGCAACCATGAGTGGTAGGATTAGAAAGGCGTTGAACAAGTGCTGACTCGTGCAAAAGATACGATTGTCACCTGATTGTGGAAGAGTCTGCAGATTGAATGGAAAGATGAAATTGAAAGGTCATTGAGAGATCGCAATCTTACCCATCTGGCTGTGATACTTGAGCGTGGCATGGTACCAGCCAGAAAGCACGCCGACGCCGATAAGGCCCCAGTACGGAAACGTGAGCGTGGAGAAGAGACCGCCGTCTTTTCGTGGGGAGACCCGCCGGATGCCATGTGCGCCATAGATTACTGCGGAAAAACGTGTTGTCAGGTACAGGATGTCTTAGATGGCCTCCTTTTCATAGTAGCATTGGAGATGGGCAAAGCGTACTGTACGTCAGGTTCGTGAGCGTGTTGATGAATTCCGCAATGTAATGCGTGATGTTGTAGTCCTTTGAGCTTTAGCTCCACTCTGGCAGCGATTGTATTCGTGGGATACGAACTTCTTCACAGAAACTGGAGTTTTGTCAGCCATGCCGTCGTCTATCAGCCCTGGAGGTTATGGCAGCCTGCAGTTTACGGGCCACGGCAAACATACTTGTGATTTGAGCTTGGTGTGCCCCAGGCGCCATGGCCTGGGCTATCCTCGTACGGCCACTGCAGGCGGACCATGACTATTTCAAAATGAGAGTAATGAGAGAGAAATGATCGTGAAATGAAGTTGGCGCAGAAATATATCTTGATGATTGAAGTCGGAATCCGCGCATACCGCTACTCTTCAGCCAATGGGAGGATGACCGAGGGTTCATGAGCTAGTCCCAATCAGACAGGACGTCTCCACCACGACATATACACCTCAAAATACCCGTCAGAACACTTAAAAGGGTGACGAAATGACCAAAAATCTTGCAAAAAGACATGGCTCAGCCCCGGGATCGAACCGGGGACCACTTGCAGTATGGAATCATAACCCTAAGCAAGTATCCTACCACTAGACCAGCTGAGCTTGTTTGATATGTGATCCAAACACAATTATGTGATACATGTACTGGAGCTAGGAGCAGACAACGTTCGCAAGTGAAAATGAAATGCGTTGGCACGCTTGCAACGGTTCGTTTGTGAGTCAATGCTCCCGAGGCCGGTGGAGCCCACTAAAAGCGAGGCAGATGCGACCCCGAGGTACCAAACCCTTATAAGACTGTGCGTCATCCCAAACTTGTAGAGACTGTGATTGTGTATCAGACGTTTCCTCTCACATATAGGTCCGCGTCAGCTATGAATACAGATAAAAAGACGATACTTTAGGGTCAAAGGGGCTACACTTTTGAAATAAACAGATACGTATCTAGATAGAATCACCACGATGCAACTAAGCGTCGCTGAGCACTATCGGGGAAGGGCTCATGATGTAAAGCAGCCATCAAACTATCCAACATACTTGAATTGCTCCCAGCTAAGCGATTGAAGCCTACGAGCCACGGGCACAGCGATTACTGACTCGCAGTAATGGGTACTCCTGGATGGATTCAACGGTGGTTGCGAGATTGCGAGCCACCTAGGCTAGTTGACGCGTTCCAGTAGCCTTGAAATGATGAACTGATATCCCGACAACAAATCTAAATGCTTTTCTGGAACACGCATTCTGACGGCTGAGACCCAGTAATTAGCGCATATATATCTTGAGGAAGAGTGACAATTCATGGTGGTAGCCCAGGAAGTCAGTCAGATGCAACTAATGGGTGGATCTTGTCGTTAGTGTAAAAGCGTTCAAGTGTGGCCGAGGGGTCGGACGGATGAAGTCTGAAAAAGTTTCAGATGGCCCGTGCATTCGCCACGCAGCCAGCCGCCTCTGGATGGCTTCTGGAGCATCCTCAATGCCAAAGACATATTCGTCCCGTCATGTACATCTCCAATGAGACCTGCAATGAATTCACGCTCTTCTGTACCAGACGGAGCTCTTTTCACAGCGTTCATGCTCTATATCAGTCGAGCCACAACCTTAGGAATGCCTCCTACATCACGAACACTATGGAGCGAAACAAACCGTACGCTATAGATGCCCGTGACCAAGATTTTGCCCCACACGCCATTGGAGCTGAGGCAAATTCTCGAGGTAGTGGAGGGTCCTGACCACATGCGTAGATGCGGACAACGGTTCTTCTAGACTTGGCGATAAGATCAGATGGAGGCTGCCGCATCCGGGACAGTAAAGAGCGAAGGGTGAGTATTCACGCGGTGACCATTCATCCCATGGATACGAAGCAGGCTATCGCGAAGAAGTAGGACATTGTATAGAAGGTCGACACTCGAGGCAGGTACAAGTGAGGGCTCTGAAAGAGGCGATGCAGTGGGAGAACTATAATGGAGACACGACACACAACACCTGAGATATGTGCATGACGGAGGCACCGGCATCGAAGAGCACAGAAAAGAGAACTGTAAGTCCCAGTAGTATAGCCTGCGTGGCATGAGGCACAAAGCAGTGTGGTTGTGGTCCGATCCACTTCTTCCTAATGACTCACAGCAATCAATTCATTGTATCCACACCTTCATCGCCACTCCACGCACAGACGGCACTAAGCGAATGGTACCCACCTGCACTCCCGATTCTTGAAATATTGATAAAACGTTGGAGTGTTCTACTATATATACAATTTACAAAGAGTTCTCTTCAACAAAAACACAAAGCTGAATGGCGCAGCGGAAGCGCGCCGGGCTCATAACCCGGAGGACAGTGGATCGAAACCACTTTCAGCTATTTTTTTGTCCCTGGTTCGACCCTGGCACCAAGCGTGTTCTTCTTTGCCTTCTTGTGGTCCTTTTTCTTTTCTTTTTTTTCTTGTTAATCTGCTCAAATGAGTGAATGTTACCCGAGATTGATCAGGGGCTATACACTCCAGCACAACTTAAGCTACGAACAATTTAATCTTGATGCATGTGTAGATTATCTACACAGTAATTAAAAAGCGCAGCGCCAAACATACTGCCTCAAGGTAAATGCAAAGGCCAGAACTCCCTGGCGCCGAAAACACAACGCGTCCGCCGTCAAGCGACGTCTTCTAGGTATCATCCATGGCCACCTCTTATCCAACATACCCATCTAATGATATTCTACAGCAATAGCATCGAACCCATCCTGTATCCAATCTCCTTTGCCTCCAAAGGGAAGGTTCCTACACCCCCTTCGCCTCAAACAAATGCCCACTCTTGCTCAGCACCGTCCCCAACCCCCTATGTACCTCGGCCTGAAACGGCTCAAACGGAACCCTCTCGCCGTCGATACTAATATACCCATCCGTCTGGTTCTTCGGTATAATCCGATACGCGCTGATCTTCTGATAATCCACGTGCGGCAGATCAAAGAACTTGTGGTCCGCAATCGCGAGCAGGGTTGCAATGGCCGTGTGCCGCTTGATGTCGCCGCGTATGCGCACAAGGTCCATGCAGCCGTCCGAGGGCAGGGCGCCAGGGAAGAAGTTCGCGTCCGGAGACATGTAGGCGAGATTGCCGGCGTAGAAGTTGCCGAGTTTGTCGTGAGGGACGAGTGTCCACGAGGGCGGGAGCGGGGAGTTTATGGTGCCGTATTTGAGCTCGGGTAGGCCGACATTGGGGTCTGGGAGGGCACGGTCGTCGTGGCTTCGTGGCGGTTTCGATGCCTCTGCGCGGTACACGTCTCGTACAGCCGTTTTGCTGTCGTACTCAACTTTTACGGCGATGTCGGCGGGGTATATCTGCTTCCGGATGAGGCGCACGAGGAAGCCCCAAGTAAATCGCGCACTGCCCATCCAGCGCAGATGTTCGGTCGCGAGATCGGTTTCGGCGACGATGCCGACGGATTGCGAGAGAAAGGAGAGCGTGCGTGTGTTGCCTTGTGTGACGGAGACGAGGTCAAGGGGGGTTCGAAGACCCTTTATTACGGCGAGGGCGGCCAGACTGGGACTGTCGGTGCCGTTCATGTTGAGGCTGAGGGCGTTGCCGGAGCCGCAGGGGAGTTGTGCGATGGCGATCTTGGTCAAGGCTCTAGAGGCGTCGTCTCTTTTTCCTAGGCCGTTCCATACTTCATGGGGTATGCCGTCGCCGGAGCAGCATGCCACGACGTCGTAGGCTTCAATGTCGAGATTCTGTCCGATTTCCACGCCGTGCCCGTTGTATTGTGTTTTCTCGACGTCTATATCACAACGCGCCGCCCCGAAGATGGGTGCGATGTGCTTGTGGTAGAGTTTCTGTGCGTAGCCCTGGCCTCCGAAGGGGTTGATGAGCACTTTGATGCGCTTCTGTCGCTGGGAGGCGCCGTATGCACGATCTAGTAGTCTCTCTATCCAGCCATCCGACACATTGCTATCCGGCTTATCCAACTTGTAGCTTATGAGCTGGGGGCGAACGACGGTCTTGGAAACGGCATGCGCGTAGTGGATACTGATTTCGCCGTCTCGGGTGGCTTCGGCCCAGAGAATGTTGTAAAAGGGGATTGAACGAGTGGTCTTGTTCTCTGCTCGTCGTCAGCGGCCGGCCAAAGAAATATTCCGCGCATGTGCTTACTGCCAGCAAGATTGACACCGCAGCATGCCGTGCCCCTGCTCTCCGCGAGGTCTTCATCTGCTCCCTGTAAGCTTCCCAACCATGGCCCTGATGGCGCTTGTACGCACCCAAAACCACCAGCGAATCCGTCGCGAGCGTCAGCGAGGCATTCCGGCCCACGGCCAGCGTCGCGGCGACATTGGCAGCGTAGGTGGCTTGCGATTGCGGTGTTGCCGTCCCGGCTAGCGAAGGGTCCTTGAAGGGATCGTCCTCTACGAACGAGGCCGCCATGGCTACAACAACTAAGAGGTTGAAAGTGAGCGTACAGTCTGCATGGCGCAGAGGAAACAAAAGGTATAAGCAGGAGCTCGTCGGGAGCAGAGGAAGCGTAAGCGGACGCCTGGCCTGCGTCTACTCCGCGCTGGAGCTTCCCGGCCTAGCCTGGATTCCACAAAGGAACAAGCCCGCTCGCGCTTGCCAGTTGCGCCGAGGCTCCACGAATGGCGGCAGGGCACACCGCGCCTCCGAACGCGCTCGTGATAGTCGCCAGCGTCACCTTCTGAATGAGACCGCGGCACAACAGACGGCACATGAGCTCAATGCTTGGAATTTCTACCTGCCTGCAACATCGTACGTCAACACCGCGCCGCCGTTTTCCTGTCAGGGGAGCCACGCTCCGCCAACACCCATGCATCAAAAGTAAGCCATGTCTGAGAGACGACTAAGCGCTGTTCATTCCTACGCCGAGGGCACCCCCCTCGGTCCGTTTGCGCCTCCAGCATCTACCCCAGCTTTGTGCGGGAGACTTATGCAACGCCCACCTTGTTCAGACCCTTGAGCGACCCTAAGCTAAGTGCTAAACCCTGCGAACGGCTTCGGATACGGACGAAGCCTGTTATAGGGCCATTCTCGCCTTCCTTCTCAATGCTCAAGTTGGCCAGCGCGTCCTCACCTGTTCTCTAGTCAGCTTCGTTCGGCCTTCTTGGCTCCTGATATCGAGTGGCTCACCAAACACGCTCCTCGCGTACAAATTCGCCGACAAGAACTGGCAGTCGCCCTTCATAGACGCTTCTGGTGTCAGACAGCTCATGTTGGTGCAAGCCATCAATTGCTTTAGGAACTCCCGCAGCGTCTTGGCCTTCGAGCTGATGTTGACCTTATTCTCCCATTCAAACTCGGTCCACATTGTTCGGAACTGTGTCTCGGTGCAGTATGCGGGCTTGATATAGTCCATGATGTCGACGTGGACATCGTTCAAAATGACCACGTTGGAGTCGACTCCCTTCTCGCTGTTGCACGGTCAGAACGTAGGCAAGAATTCTCACAATTAATACGCACCCCTCATAGATGATGTTACCAAAGATGACGCCAGTGTCGGTTGAGGAAACTGCATCGCATTAGCATTTATATGAGAATATTGTATGTCTCCACTCCACCTTTGATTGTGGCTTGCAAGTTGATGAAGTCGTGAGGCCCGACATTCTGTGTCGGCGGTCGTTCCACGACTTTCAAGTCTCCAAGCGTAGCAAATTCGACAGTGAGGTTCTGGAGGGTTTCCGTCGTCTGGTTTACTAATAAAACGTCGAGGACGATGTCGAACTGATGAACCTGCTCATGGTCAGCACCTACAAGTCACGGAAAGCAGTCGGTATACTGACCTTCACGTAGGCTTCCGCATACACAGGGTCTGAGAAACCGGTGAGCTGCACCACTCGGCTGAGCTTCGAAGTAAGATCCTCTGTCGCAGTGTCTCCGCCAGTGGCCCGTTCAAGATCCTGCTCAATCTCGTCCGTCCCATCTGCATCCTTCTTCTTCAACTGCCGGATCGAGAATGAATCGTCGACGTTAATGGCGGACTTTGCCTTTTCCGAGGCCTCCTTTGCTGCCCGTTTCTTCTCCTCGGCCTGCACCATTGTTCTGAATGACTTCCTTGTGTCCTCCAAGAACACCAACTCGAGCTCTTTTCGTTGCGAGAACTCCGATAGTGACCGTACACACGACATGATTCTGTCAACCGAATCCTCGTCTATGATCGTCTTGACGAATTGCGATTGACCGACTCGGATAATGGATATCATGATGAGCATAGCTTCCGCCTTCAAGGCATTGGTGCGCGCGGCATCCTTTGAAATCTCCGAGTGTCTCATGACTAGCTTTGTGAGAGTGCTCGACAGAACAGTGGCGAGATAGTAGTCCCCATCCAGGATGAGCTGTCGAAGCGGTGGTTTCTGGGAGTTCTTAACAGCTTCCAGTTTTGCTTTCGCCGCAGCCGAGGATGTCAGCGCACTTTCTGTTGCATATGTTCCGTCCGCAAGTACCTTCCGCGAGCCAGATGGTGCGGCAGATTTCGCGTGGCCGTTGACCTGCTCGGCCGGCTCCTTGCCCTCTGATGCCTCATCGAGCAGCCGCTGCTCAGACGCCAGTATGGGGATTTCGCCGAGTGAGGAGCGGATGCCCTTCCATGCGTCTCGAATGTCCTTGGATTCCAAAGAGAACTCTCCGATGATCCACAGCACACCACGGTATACTTTCCCAGCGCGAACCTCGGCCAACGTCGTTACAAGGCGTTCTATTATAGATGCTCTCAGGTTCGGGAAGCGTTCCACCACCTCTTTCACGAAGGAAATTACGTCTACAGCGGAAGCGTTGCTGCTGACATCCGAAATGAAGTCCATGAGAGACCCAACAACGCTGGCTGCGACTTCCGGGAACTTGATGGCCGATTGATGGATGGCGGAGATTAAAAGTGACCGGTATTCGGAGTTCTTCTCGTACTGTTCATCCACCGTCTTCATAAGCTCCTTCTTCAGCAAGAGCACAACCTCTTCTACGTTGCGGCTCGTGACCATCTCCAACGCAATGTTGAGCGCCTTCTTCCGTACATCGAGATCCGGGCTGGAAAGGACACGCAAAACTTCCATGGTCAGATCATCCAGCACACCCTCATTCTTCTCCCTCAGCTGCTCAACGCGCTCCAAAACGATGAGTTTGACATTGTTGTCCGGTTCTTTGATCGCAAGCTCAACGAACTTTCCCGCTGCAGCTTTCACAGCTACAGGATTGCTGGTAAGCGTCGTGAGGGCATGCGCCGATTCGTAGATGACGGTCGACACGCTGGACTCCAGGAGGTCGAAGATTAGGCGCAGGTATCGGGCTTTATTCCCAGGGTTGACCACAGCGTCCCGACGAATAAACTCGAGCTCTGCCAGCAGCACAAGTTCATCGTGGTTGGGGATTGAGTCGAACACTGTGCTCAAATATTCCAGCGCTTTCTCGTGGCTGATGGAAGTGAGGGCGGCAAAAGCGTTGCGCTTGCACGTTGCGTCGTTTTCGTCGTCGAGGAAAGTGATCAAAAGATCGGGAGCGTCCGGAAGCAGCTCAGGCAGATGTGTGAAGATGGAAGCAATCGCGAATGTGGCGTTTTTTCGAACGTATGCGTGCCTGTGTGTGAGACATTGGCGGACGGGTTCTACTGCTGGTCAGCACATACCGCGAGCATTATGGGAATTCTTGTGCACTAACGCAGGAGGGGCTCCACAAGTTCCGCATCGCGTAGTTTCGTTCTTTGCCCAGTCAGCGGTTTCCTTGGTCCAGCCACGAGTGATCTTACACGAAGCGTAGGGTATTTCCTCGCACATATTCGTTCGGTGCCTGCAGATCAAACCGAATAGCGTTGCTTTCCACTGTCAGCGCTTTCGCCTCCATCCCGGGGTATACACGCACCAGACCAATATCCATTCCTGCCGCAGCTTTCCTTGCGCATCGTGCTTCGGGCACACCTCCAGGAAGAGGTACATGAGCTTCTTGAGGGGCTTCGACTTGGACGGCATGACGAATCGTATTATGTGCATGAGGAGGCCGGCTTGTGGGTCGCCATTCAGCATGATGGAGAGGATCTTCTTCTAGAGGAGCATTAGCCCGGCCCCGCTTTCGGGGCCATTTGGGTGTGCTCGTACCATTGTCTCAATCTTTTGCTCGTCCGAGCCCTTCTCCAGGGCGTTCTTGAGATCATTCTGGGAAGGGACGTCGGCAGCATTGTCCTGGTGGACCTGTGGGCCAACTGTCAGCGGGGAATCGTCGAATAACGCCAGGTGGTCGCACCAAGCTGTATGAATTTTCGAGGAAGGTCGCCATTCTGCCGGAATAGGTGCTCGCCGCAATCTAGGTCTTGTTGAAATTGTCTGCGGCCTGCTGCAATGCCTCAAGCTCCAGCAGTCGGCCGTCAGCCGTCAATTCCCCCAGTATGGAGCAGCCGCGGGCCTCAGGGCGGGGCGTGAGGGTAGCAGGACGCGGCCGAGTGCGCTACGGGTCGAGCGGTGCGGCAAGTAAGCGGGATTGTGGTGAAAGGAATTGCCGTTGCCTAGAGTAGGAGGAGTCGCAACGTGTTGCTCCGCTTGAGTTGACCGCCGTCTCTGCACAGGTGTCTGTTCGAGAAAGTGGTGCTCCAATGGCCTGCCAAGACTCGGCTAAGCGACCAGGGTCATCCGTTGACCATCGTGAAGTCGTTGCTGCCACCCCAAAACTAAGCATATCAGGCTCAACCTCGACCTCGGAGCTCCTCATATCTGCGCCAACAACAGTCACGTCTCTCGGGCAAACATGAGTTCGACCGAGCCGTTTTACCTGCGATACTAGTACGCTTGGTGAGACCCATCACAAGTACCAACACAAGGCTAACTTCACACAGCTCTGGTCACCAAGGGCGTTTTGGACACGAATTTCTAGGTAGGGCACTTCCTGTTCGATATAGATGTGCTTTCTAACGTGTCGCAGAGTTCGATTTCCGCGTGCTTGGAGATGGCCGCAGCGCGTCTGCACGTTATGCGAACAATTCGAACTATCGAAATGATTCCTTGATCCGGAAAGAGAGTAAGGATGATAGTCTACCCTTAACATCTAATCTCTGACGAATGGCAGTGTGCGTGAGCCACGCTATGGTGGCGGAAATCAAGCGGATCGTCAAAGAGAGCGAGATCATGAAGTGCGTGCCTTGGGCGGAGACATTCGATCTCAGTTACTGACCTAGAATCAAGGGAAGACGATACCAAATGGCCTCAGAAGAACAAGGACGGCCGACAAGAGCTGGAGAT
This sequence comes from Pseudomonodictys pantanalensis, assembly GCA_019022785.1. Classification (NCBI taxonomy): domain Eukaryota; kingdom Fungi; phylum Ascomycota; class Dothideomycetes; order Pleosporales; family Parabambusicolaceae; genus Pseudomonodictys; species Pseudomonodictys pantanalensis. Next base: position 28,673 of record JAFHBV010000190.1, read on the forward strand.
CCGCCTGGGCAACGAACACATTTCCTTTGAGGTATGACGAATTCCCTCAGTCACGAGCTTGCATCACGGATACCTTGATGTATTTTGCTCCGCTGTAGATGCCACCAAATATCTGGCTTCTATGCGTATCCGGTAGCGAATTGCTATCTGGCATAGCGCTCACCGTACTCGGTACCTCCTCGAACTTTGCTGAGAGTTTTTCTAGACGGCTAAAATCGGTTCACTGCAGGACGTGCAGGACTCCTCCGACCCCGAGGGACTGCGCGTCTTCTACTACCTCGTGCAGGACCTCAAAGCACTGGTCTTCTCGCTCATATCATTACACTTCAAGGCATGTCGAGAAATCTCCCCATACTTTCTCCACGCTGACGCATAATCCCGCAGATCAAGCCAATCTAAGAGGTGGGACATCTCCGGGGAGGCGTCGAGTCGTTGCTTTTCCGGCGGGCGAACCGCCTCGAGCCGAATCAAAGGCGTTCAGGGTCTTGAAGATTTGTGGGGATCCATCGGCGTACGAGGTCCAGAGCCACTGCGGTCCACGGTTATGGTACCATAATGGCATCTGTAGCGGATTACTATGCAGCATTGGGTTCCTTGGTCTCGCAAAAGGTGAAAATCGAACAAATGCATATGCGTAAAGCTTGCATGCAGACCAATTCAGCCAGCAGCGCCAAGCATGCACGCCATTCTCTGATTCTTCCAAACTTTGACGCCCTCCCACGCCGCGAGCGTGGAGTTAGCAAGAGAACGCGAGTTCACAAATCGAAAGTATCGAGCGCTAACAGCGGCCTGTGGCGCCCAGAGCGATCCCGCCATGGCTGCGGAGGGCCAACAATGCGACGAAGCAACGGGCCCGGCTCATTGCCATTCTTGCCACGTGAGGCCTAGCGTGTCTTCGCCTTCCCCGCGTATGCAAGCCTTAAGCAGGCCGACTGAGAGTCCGCGAGATCCACCAACATGGCCATGACATCCCACCGCTTCTCCTGCTGAACCCTCCGTCCTCCGCTCTGATATCGCACTTTGTACCCGTTCCCCCCGATGATTGTCCAATTCCTTTGTTCGTGATTGTATTACTAGATTTTCGACCATGCCTACCCAACGAGTTGATGCCATGCTGCCGCATGACGCCCATCTCGCTGCACGCGCGACATGTCCGCCAGAGGAGTCGCGCATCCTTCCATCCCATGACACGAGTGACGAAGAACCACCACCCTTCGCCGACAATGATGCCGAACCGTCGTTCAATGCGCCGGCGCAACAGCCAACGCCTCCTCCCACTGAACAAGACCTGCCAGGTCGCGCTCAGTCGCCCTCAGATTCGGGCACGAAACCTGGCGAAGCGCCGATCGATTCGCCCATACGAGATATACCGACGCCTATAAGTGCGACAGAAGAGAGCGCGGAGGAGCAGCGGCATCCTCAAGCGTCGCCCATCTCCGCGACCACGCCGGCGCCCGTCGCGTGGTTCCACACTAAACAACTTGCATCACCGTATCCGAGACAAAGGGTTCGTACAACTGCGCTGTCGCGATCGTTGCGCGTGCAACAGACGGTCAAACGCTAATCATCGGTGTAGTTTCTCCCGAACACCTCGTCATCCCTCCTACGCCCTGGAAGTCGTTTCAAGGGCAACCAGACCTCCGATCACCAGCAGTACGAGGTAGAGGTCGAAATAAAATATGTGGACATGCGCGAATCGTTTCTGTGTGGTTATCTGCGTATCAAAGGTGCACCCAGTCCTTGGCGAGTCATTGGCGATCTCTCGACTAACGCCTCGCAGGGCTGACCCAAGATCATCCCAGCCTCACCACCTACTTTGAGGGCGAGATCATCGGCAGCAAGTACACATTCATCACCCAGCATCCCGAATGGGGCTCCAACGAAAAGGTCGACCGGCAACATTGGGGTAGATTTCCAGCGTACAAGCCGCTCTCGAAATACTCGTCACGCCCGGAGCTGGTCACAAAGGATTGGATGCAGAAGGAGCACCTCTTCATGCGCTGGAAAGAATATTTCTTGGTGCCAGACCACAGAGTGAAAACCATCAACGGCGCAAGTTTTGAGGGTTTCTACTACATCTGCTTTAATCAGGTATCTGGGGGTATCGAGGGCATCTACTTCCATGCGAAGAGCGAGAAGTAAGCGTATATCTCTGTTTTGTGTAACATACATGCTGATTTTACCCAGGTTCCAGAAGCTACAATTAGAACACGTTAAAGACCACGGGTGTCAGGGCGCAATTGAATTCCGATGATTACGACTTCGATGACCGGGCTGGGCATGGGCTCAAGAATCTGGGGCAGCATCTCGTGCGTGAAGCGTTTGGATTATCTCGGGATATGTTTTCTCTGTACACTCTATATTCCTTTCATGACTCTGATTGAAGCGGTGGTCCTGACGCAGTGCGCGAGGAGGACCAATGAATATTGATACTGCACATGTGCGGCATTCCTTGGATTAGTGATTTGTTTTGAGTGCTAAGGCTTGCGTTACGTCATGGTCCTGCGCGCGATGCAGTGCGCTCCACAAAAACGTGCATCGTGGGATGACCCCGGATCTGGAACCCTAAGCGGAAAAGCTTGACTCTGCTCAGCCAGCCTCAGCTTGCTCCACCAGTTCTTGACCTCCAACCAATTCTTTCGAACTTCGCGATAATGCCTGGTGAACCGGCGAAGCGCACAAGGCGCGAGGAATACAAAAAGTCGCTCACGACCGAACAGCAAAAGGCAGCGCTGCCGAAGAAGAAATTCTACAGGCAACGAGCGCATGCAAATCCGTTCTCGGACCATGTCTTGACATAGTCAGCCCACTTTCCCAATCCTTATGAGCGTTTCTGACACGATGCAGTCCAAAAAGCCCAGCGGACATGGACTGGGCGAGTCTATACCCCGCATACGCCGTCCAGCGAAGAGAGGAGCAAGCTGAAGGCATCGAATCACGTGCGGTAGGCGAGGACGAGCAGAGGAAGGCAAAAGCCATCACCAAGAACGTCGAAATCGCAGATATAGGATGTGGTTTCGGTGGTCTACTCTTCGCACTGGCGCCAAAATTTCCAGATACCCTGATGATCGGTACATTTTCTCCCTCTTCCTCCTTCATCATCAAAGCACAGCCTAACCCTCACCACAGGCATGGAGATCCGCACCTCCGTCACAGAATACGTGATCGAAAAGATCCGCGCCCTGCGCACGCAAAACGCCTCCACATCCGCCTACCAGAACATATCCTGTCTCCGCGCCAACACGATGAAATTCCTACCCAACTTCTTCACTAAGCACCAGCTCTCCAGGATCTTCCTGTGCTTCCCGGATCCACACTTCAAGCAGCGCAAGCACAAGGCACGCATCGTGTCCTACACGTTGAACTCAGAGTATGCGTATGTGCTGCGACCAGGTGGGATTGTGTATACAATTACGGATGTGAAGGATCTGCATGAGTGGATGGTGGAGCACTTTGAGAGACATCCGAGTTTCGAGAGGGTGGGGGAGGAGGAACAGGAGGGAGATGAGTGTGTGGCGGTTATGAGAGAGGAGACGGAGGAGGGGAAGAAGGTGGGGAGAAATAAAGGGGAGAAGTTTGTCGCGCTGTTTCAGAGGGTGGAGGATCCACCGTGGCCCTGATACAGTCGAACCGACGTTGGTGAGGTGACGTAGTGGATAGCTGTGGATTGAGCGCAACGCTCATGATAGGGATTCCGGAATAACGGCATGATGTATTTACGATTTCATGTCCACCGCCTTCGAGCGCAGGTATCAAGACTTTTCCCAGCCGTAGATGTCCACCCAAACGCCCCGCTCAAATGCATATGCTCCTTGCCATTCGTCTAGTCTTCTATACCACCCCATTCCTCCTCTCTATCATCTTCCTCCCCCATCTCCTCATCCTCGTTCTCCCCTCTCCATTTCCTCGGCCTCTCATCAGCAAGACACTCCTTCGCCGCAACCCTCAGTACCTTCAGCTTCCCTTCTGATTCCAACCTCTCCACCGGGCCCACCAATCTTTCCAGCGTCTCCTCCTTCCCCGTCCAATTTTCCTCCACTTTCTCTAGCTCATCCCAATAAACATCCAACACATGGTACCTCAATCCGTTCGGAACCTTCATATCCTCCGGATTCAACGGTATTTCTTCCAACACTTTCATATACTCCTGCACTGTATCCTTATCCCATTTCCTGCTCGCAAGGTATCGAAATGACGCGTTGACATACTGCCGGATGAGGAAGAGGTATTTGTCCATGCGCAGCGCTTCGATGTTAATCCATTCGCGGGATATGGTGAGCCAGAAGGAGCGAAGAAAGGGGATTGCGAGCGAGGTGCGGAGGGTCGAGGGGAGGGAGGCGAGGTCTCGTGCGAGGGATTGTTGGAGCGGGGGCTTGTCTTGCATCCATAGGCCTGCGATGGTGTTAGTATAGGAAGCGGGAAGGCTGGAATCCGTGGGAAGAGAGGTGTACAGTAGAATAAGCCTTTCCATAGCTTTAGCAGGTCGAGCTCTGATATTGCTGATTGAGCGCTGAGGTATGTGCGGAGGGAGGTCAGCGCATTGTCGCGGGTCTTCTTGTCTGCGGGGGTTCAGCTGGCGGACCACGATATTGTTAAGGGCGTCACTGACCGCTCGATGCGAGTGCCTTTATGAAAGGACTGTTCTGGGTATCTGCCGCCATGTTGTATAGGGAGTACACGTGTACAATGGCGACGGCATGCACTTCGTTGCTGGTTCGTACTCTTCCAAAAATTTAAGGTTGAGGTTATCGATAAGGCGCGTGGGAAAGGGCGCTAAGCTGCAACCATACTAGCCGGTTGCGACCAGAACACTGTGAATCCAGGACTCGACGTGAAAGTACGCGTGGAGGTTCGAGATATGCAAAACGTGACTATAGACGTCTGACGGTGGCTTCCAGCTGTGTGGTATAGGACGTTGAAAGCACTCCTGATTATGAAGGCTTATGGCCTTTCCATCATGATAGAGAGGCAGTTGAGAATAATGTCAGATTCCTTTTGATTTTATTGTTCTTTACCCTTGACCATATCGCTAGCGAGGACGAACCCACTCCTTTGGTAACAACATGTATAGATAAGGAGTCTACAGATACATCCTTCTAATAGTGCAAAATGCGAACCAATCTTTCGATATATGTATGGACGGTATTGATATTATAATATAGATAAAGGGTAGGTGTACTAGACATCTAAATTTTATTTAGATAATAGAGTATTTCTAGAATTAGTGAGGTGAGAGATTTAATGCCAAGACACTAATAATAAAATAGGTGGTCTGTGCGGTGCAGCCGCCTGGTGATAGCTAGAAACGTCCCTATCTGCAACTATCTACTAGGCGACAGCAATACCTTCTACAATAATTCAAAGAAACTTGTAAGTTGAGTTCCCTACTTATTAGAGGCCTATAATAATAGTTTTAGGGTTATCTAGCCGAAATAAAAGTGTCCGAAGCCTATACACACTTCAATAGTATGCCTACTCCACCCCGAGCTCCTTCTTTACCACACAGCATCGCTCCATAAAGGGTTCTATACGTGTCTATACACACTGTCAGCATAGTTAACATGTGCCTAAGATCGTTAACAGGCTTTAGGGCTCCCCATGCCGGCTATGGTGGTGATTCCGTCACCAGCACGCGCGTCGCGTCGAGTCCAGGTTGACAAGGTAAGTGCATCGGCTAGACGGTTCTTTACGCGTTTTCTAATAGGTGTCTTGTACTAGGTCCACTCGATAATATCCAATCGTGTTAAGAATGGCGTAAGCGCATCTTAACCGTCAACCTTCTTGCTTACATAATCTAAGATATTGTAGGAGGAACAATTCTTGGTTCGTTGGAAGACGGTTGAGTCGACAAATAAGCCACCATTGAGTTGGCACTCTGTGAATGAACTCGCGAGATGTCTTGAGCATGTTCAAGATTACCTTGAGGAGAAACAGAAGTAAGTGATTTGTCGCTATCATTTCATCCATTTCTAATAGGAGCCTAGGTCCTTGCCATCCCGTGGTCTCCTGTCAAAGAAGCGGAAAAGCCCTTCGGCTGAGACGAACCATGAGCGGAGGCCGTCTCCAGCCGAGCGACGTTTACAAGAGAGCAGATCAGCAACTCCAATAGTCTCGCGGTCCCCAACTGTTGCTTCGACAGCATCAGAGGTTACTATTGACGCCTATAACGGCAGACTAGAATTTGACGAAAATGGTTTTGTCTTCGGGGAGCAAGTGAGTTCCAACTACCCTATCAATGCCCACATCACTCCCCCAGGTCTCCATCCTCAACGACTGCTAACTCACGCATCGAAGGCCTCCGGTGTAGACATCGTCGAGATCAACATCGCCAATGTTCCTACCCAAGAGATGAGGGAAGCTGCCCGAAGAGCTAAGGTCGACAATGCGAATATCCTTATCAGGGCCGAATATGCGCGTCGTCTCGCTAAGGTCCCGGGACGGAAAGTGCATCTTGTCAATGTAGTTGACGCTACAACACCTTCACTGCGGTTTCGATTTATCCCCGAGTACTTGCTGCGCGAAGGAGTCAACAGAGCCCACCCCGACACCCAAACTGGGTGCAAGCAATGTCGCCCAGACATGGGTCGCAACATTGGATGTGAATACACCAAGAAATGCGACTGCCTCGAGTATGCTGCAGTTGACGAGTCCCGCATCGTGGATCCTCAGATGATCAAAGAATATGAAACGGCTAAGGCGACCGGCGGCAACATGATGGGATTCCCCAAAAAGTTCCCGTACTACGCCGAAGGAACCAAGATCCAGCGGACAGGCTGCCTCGTCCCATTCTACCTACGCTCGCGTCGACCGATCTACGAATGCAATGACAATTGCGGCTGCGGCCAGGATTGTCGCAACAAGAATGTCCAATTTGGTCGCACAGTTGAACTCGAAATCTTCAAGACTGCGAGTGGACGAGGATGGGGCCTGCGCTGCAGAGAACCCCTTTACGAAGGGCAGTTCATCGATACATATCGCGGCGAAGTCATCACGGACGCCGAAGCGACACACCGCGAGGAAGCTGCGTCGTCAAAGATGAAGGCCTCCTACCTTTACAGTCTCGACAAGTTTGCGGAGTCGGAGGGCATCGAGCCGGAAGATATCTACGTCGTGGACGGGGAATTCATGGGCGGACCTACGAAGTTTATGAATCACTCCTGTCAACCGAATTGCCGACAGTATACTGTCAGCTACAACAAGCACGATTGCCGAGTCTACGATATCGCCTTCTTCGCTTGTGAGGATATCCCTGCAATGACGGAGCTGACATTCGATTACTTGGACAAGGAAGAGGGAGAGGAGATTGATGAGCCGGGTGAGGATGCTATCCCGTGTCTCTGTGGTGCGCCCAAGTGCAGGAAATGGCTTTGGACTTGAACTATAGGGCACTGATTGAGAGTGCTGACTACAATTGTGAGCATTGAATACTATGCTTTAGGAGAGTAGCTTTTGTGTTTTCGAGCGACGGATAATACGGTGGATCAAATACGCCACATCGAAGGATATCTCAACAGCGGACTCTGAAGCATATCTTATTGTGCGCGCTACTCTCGGTCGGTATGGCGTCTGTAACATTTAACATTACTCACGGAAATCCAGAAGTCAAGCTTGATGTCAAGAACGTTCGCCTACAAGCCTTGGGTGTTTCGATAGCATACTTCTTCGCCGCGCTGTTCCATTTGATTGAAGTGGTGGACAAAGATCTCATTACAATGCCTCCATTATGAAGGTTGTGTTATATTTGCATTTAGAATGGCATACCATTGGAATGGAAACAGAATACAAACCCGCAGTCTTATTAGGGATTGTTACCAAGAAAATACGGACAAGTCAGAGTTCAACTTTAGGTGGGAATGTGACCGCCCCCCCTGACCTCCCGAGGTTTCTGATATACGCAATCATATTAGGCTCCATACTTTTCTCCGCAAGGTCCAGTGCCGTAAGTCCCATTTCATCCTTCTGTTTCAAATCAGAACCGGCTGCCACAAGGTGTCGCACCATATTAAGATTGCTTTGCATAACAGCTTCATGCAGTGGCGTACGGCTCAGGCTTTGTGTACGGCGATTGAGCAACGCAGGTATAAGATCTATCGAGGTCGCGTCAACGATAAAGCAAACAATTCTCCAGTTTCCCGCAGCAGCAGCAAGATGCAAGGCTGTTTCCCCAGCATCATTGGCAGCGTTCCGGGCAGCTCCTGCGGACCATATAGCCTCGAAACATTTCAAATATTCCCAGTTGGATCCAGAATGCGCAATTGCATCCCAGGGGGCGTTGGTGGGTCTGAACTTGTCCAAACTCCTTGCCGCTTTGTGCAAGGCCGTGTCGCCCTTAAGTCGGCATCTGTCGTCGAGGTGGGCCCTCGTTCTAGTTTTTTGGGAACTGTTTAGGAGAAGGTCGATGCACTCGGTATAGCCATTCTGAGCAGCCATATGTAGCGGTGTCAGCTGACACAAATCTTTGGCACCGGTGTCTGCCCCAAGGGATATGAGTTTTCGAGCTGCATTTCTTTTGTCGTAGTGACAGGCAATGTGCAACGGTGTTTCGAGAGTCAGCTGCCTGGCTTCGATGTCCGCTCCAAGGCGAACGAGTAGGTCGATAACCTCCGGTTGATCAGCATACGTAGCGGTATGTATTGCGAGATCACCCCAGTTATCACGTGGTTGGGTTACCAAAGTTTTGAATAATTCTCCGTCGTGGTCAAAAACGGCCTGGACGACCTTCGGATGACCCGCTCGCGCCGCTGTGTGGATAATGTTCTCGCCCTCTGGGAGCCTGGTGTTGAGGTGTATATCAGGGCCAATCTTTTGCATCAACCCTTGGAATTCTTTCCAGCCAGCTCTCGCTGCTGCATGAAGATCTTTGGGACAGGGCTGTAATATGGCTCGTGTTGCAGGGCCCGTGGTATCCCGAAACTTCATATCATTGTGCGTAACATGGCTTTCGATTTGACTTGTGATCCACGCACTGTTGATAACGTCTTCTGCAGTTGGGCGGTCTGAGGGCTTAGGTCGCAGTAGTGCAACGACAAAGTCACTACCCACAGGATCCAGCTTGTCCACAAGTGCAATCGTAGGTAAGGTGGCAATGCCCGAGCAGTATTGGAATACGTGGAAGGGTGCTGGAAACGGAACAGACCCTGTCGCCAGCTTGTACATGATGCAGCCTAATGACCACATATCCACGGCATTGCTATAAGCATCAGACTCGTCAACCTCAGGAGCTTGGTAATGAGGTGTGCCGATCCTTGTGCGAAGACGTGTTTCACTCGATCGTACACGCTTGGATATACCGAAGTCGCCAAGCTTGACCCACCAGGACGCTGTGGGCGGCTTTTGAACCACGAAAATGTTCTACAGCGGAGCACACTTAAGCAAAACTGTTGCAGAATCCTGGGTCTGAGGATACGTACTGCAGGTTTCAAGTCACGATGCGTGAACCCTTCCGCGTGCATGATCTGCAGTCCCAAAGCCACACCGTAGGTGATCTGACAGATGTCGGTCTCAGAAAAGCCATCGGGTAGGTGCTTCTCGAGATCACCAAGAACAATATACTCCATAGCAATGTATACCGTTTTGGCATCCTCGAACCAGCCTAGGAATTGCACAAAAGTTTGATGTTGATTATACTATGTTGAATTAGCCACGTTTGAGCGCTCCTCGTCCGGATGGTACCTCTGGCTTCGAGAGCTTGGCTAATGCCAGCAGCTCGCGTCGATAGTCGATTTTGATCGCCTTCATTCGACCTTTATCGATCCTCTTGACAGCTCTGGTCTTTGCCTTTCCCTGCTCCAACTCGCGACGTTCTAGCACTACCTCACAAAAAGCACCGTGGCCGACAGTCTCGCCATGGCACCATCGCTCCTCAGTCGTCCGGGATGCGCGGTTGCCTTCTCGGGCAAATTGCTGATAGGTGTGGATCGTGTGGTCTGAGTAAACGGTTGCTCCGAGCTTGAAATGGTCCAGCAGATCTTCGGACTCCATCATTCATCGGACCGCCAAACCCAGATCGCCAGATCAATTATAGAACAAAGTCATCAGGCTCAGACGTCAGCAGACTTAAGCCAGCCACGTGATAGCATACCACTTTGTGGAGCCAATGAGGCTCAGCAGCCTTGCAGACCTGGCTTTCGATACGGCAGCACTCTTTTCCAACCGAACAGGCAAAACAACTCACGTTTGAAGAAAAAAATGTCAATTGTGATACAGGTGGCCTCCACAGGGAGACAGTACTCCATGTTATAAGGGAGAATGACAAGTGATGATAGCAGTTGATCTGTTCCAAAGTGCCTTGAGGACAGTGTGAGGTACGCCAAGCCACTTAGCTTTTTTAGGTATCATCCGTTCTTCAGAGCGTAGTAACCCGTGGATGGACGTTCCCTCCCGGACATATCCATCACCATCAATTCACGGTTTGTTGGTCAGACCGTCTATACGAAACTTACGCTGCGCTTTTCTGTGCAATAGCGCTTCATATCTTCTGTTAGGGCTCTATCATACTTGTGGGGTGGCAGTATCACCCTGTGCATCCAAAGAATGCGCTATAGGATGCACTCGCTGCAGCCTTCAATGCAGGAGCTGAGCGATTCGTCAACATCGCAGGAAACCGTAGGGTTTGATGCACGTCCGCGAGAATGAGCTGTACATGGATGGACACCAAACACGTGATGCCGCGGAGGTGCACAGACCATCTCCCGATGCCTGAATTTCTCAAGCACTTGAACATCAAATCATTCAGCCCTCATAGCAATTGAGGCCCAGCAAACGCGCAAATCGCCGTAGAACTCACATCATCCCAGTCTCCACCAATACAACGGTTGCAACCGCTATACAGACCCGCCGTTCATCCAACTCCAAGTGGAGCGCAACACCTCCGCCATGGACTCCGCCATCACCAAAAAGATCGTAGCCTTTGGCAGCAAAAAGGTGTTCCTGTGCGTCTCCAATCTCTTCCTTTAACCACATTTAACAATGACTAACCCGCTCCGGCAGACCGAGTTTCACAGTAGCCCTCCTCTACACGCCCAACCTGTCCCCCTACGAAGCGCGCTTCCAAGTGCCCCTCAACTTCTCAAAGTACGACCTGCGCGACTACCTCTACCATGCCTACAGCGTGAGGGTGCACAAGATCCGCTCCGTCGTCAAGCAGTCGCCCGTCCGCGACGCCGAGCATCAACCGCGCCATTGGTTCCGCCCCGAAAGCAAGAAGTACATGACGGTGGAGATGGACAGGCCGTTTGTGTGGCCAAAGGTGCCCGAGGACATGAGTCCGTGGGGGAGTAAGGAGAAGAAGGAAGAGACGAATAGGAATTTGATTGAGGTTGAGGTTGATACGGTGGAGAAGAAGAGGAGGGTTGCGAGGGAGATGAGGGAGCATGCTAAGAGGGTGTTGGGTGGCATGGAGGAGGTGAAGAAGGAGGAGGAGGAAGACGAGGACAAGATGGAAGAGAATGGCGGTGTGACAAAGGCAGAGGGAGATGGGGAGGTGCTGCGCGAAGGGAAGCAAAAGACACTGCTGGAGCTGTGGGAGGAGAAGAGGACGGAGCAGATTTATGGGAAACCACGTCCCAAGCGCGAAGACGATTCGGAACGCATCCGCTGACGAGAAACTGAAAGTAAGAGGGGTCATTGGGAGAATAGCATTCTGGGTGTACCCGGTCCTGTTTGCTCTTCTGGAGGCTCCCGCGTGCTTGCCTTATTCCCCACTTTTCGATTCTCGCCAGAGCGCGTCAAGTAGAGCCACAGCTTGTATATTTCTGTGTAAGATATTGTCTGCATACACCTTTCCGTACGATCACGCACCGGCTGATTATGAATACCACCGTTCAAGGAGTCACGGCGCTAGAAGCTCTAGAGAAGTACTCAAGGTGGATGCACCGTATCGAGGTGCTCGTTGATTTCTGTCTCTGATACTCTGAGGGTGCAGATCGGGCATTCGACCAGCACCTTCTTCTCAACGAGCCGTACATCATCATCCACCTCCGCCCTGGCCCTCTTCTGACCCGCAACGACGCGTGATGGAGGAGGCTGTACTTGCACATCATTGATCACAATTGCCTCAGTCTTGCTTTTCCCACTAGCTGCCATGGCGAGAGTTTCACCCCTCTCCTTCGCAACAACAAGCTTTCCGGAAGTGTCACCCTCGGGAGTTGCGCTCGTCTTCGGACCAGCCTTGACCCAGCTGTCCAGCTTGTTCTTCTGCCTCCCAGCCCTCTCCTTCTTGCTCATAGCCTCGAGTTGCTTCTTCGTCTTCTCCGGCTCCATTACTTTGGTATACGTTCCCCCACACTCCTTCTCATGCTTCTCCCACCAATTATCGTACTTTCCCGGCGGCCGATTCATGCTTCTCTTCACCAGCCCGAAGTACGGGGCCTGGGTCCTGCAAGGGCCGTCGCACTGCCAGACATGCCTTCTGTAGCTGTCCACCTCGTCGTGGAAGGTATGATATATTGTGATTTCGTAGTCGCCGTGGTTGTTGATTGCGTCAGCGAGGAGCTGAAAGCCAACGCCGTGCCCGGTACCGTCGTCACCCCGGGAGTGCCGCCACGAGGTGGTGATGAAGAAGTAGGCATGGATGGCTTCGTGTAGGAGCGTGTTAATTGTGTCGGACCGCGGCCGGTACTGCAGTAGAGGGGTACTGAGTTTGAGGCGGATGCGTGTGAATTTGTTGGTGGAGGGATCTTTGGAGAGTTCGCATATTCCGGCGCATCTGGTTTGGGTTAGCAGGCGCATACAATAAAGTAGACTGCTGAGTAGAGACATAGCCGGGAGGAAAGGGCTATGCTGTAACCCGGCGTTCGGGCCCACGTGGGATGAGGACAGCATGCACATACAGCGTCAGTCGTGGAGACCAGAGTACCTCGACTCGAGGTACGAGCAGTTTCCGGAAGTACAGGGTATTATAGAACCCGAAGAGCTGGTGCACATCGACAAAAGGCTCGTCATCGTGCAGTATCGTATTAATGGAGGCCAAAGCGTCCTGCTGTTCAGAACTGAGCTTCTCGAGTGTCGTTATCGCCGCGATGGCTGAATCCTCGTCTGTGACCGGCATGGCGGCGGAAGATATCGTCTCGGCTTCATGGGCGGGTCCTTCGTTATCGTGTCTCGGATGATGGGAAAGTGCGTCCTGCAGTCTCGGGTCGAGTGAATATGATGTGGCTCAAAGGGCTGACAGGGGTCGCTGCGGGAGGCGTGCCTAGCGCCAGATTGCGGACCTCCCACCGTGTTTCGACGACATTTGGTGCCCACGACTTTGGATGACTCCCTTGCCCCCTTGCTGCGTTGATCACAGAAGGCTCTCCTTTGCGTCTATCCCCAACACTCGCTGTTGTTTTCACCGTCGTTCGGTTTCATCGAATATTTCAGAAGCCCACCGAAGCTTATGGATCGCGATCCCTCGTCCTACGAATGACGCACCCCGTCCCACATGAACAGCAGCCCCAGCCCGCAAACAAGCCGTCGACCACGCCGCGTACGCCTTGACAAAACCCCATCCGACGCCCCCCGCGCCGTGCGAACAATCACCACGCGAATGTGCGCGCCTACAGCCAGATTCGATTGAGATGGCGGCCGCAGACGTCCCCGGCTCCGCGGATCTCGTGCGCACTTCCTCGCAGAATTCCAGCGTCTCGATCAACAGGAAGAGCAGCACGGTACGTGTCAGGCCCTTGAAGAGAAGCTCGAATGCCTCCCTCGGACGAACACCCTCGCCCGCCGCCGATACTAAGAGTCTGACCTCTTTCCCCTCACTTTCGCCCACGCCAGACACCTCTCCCGTACAATCACGCGTCAATGGCTGGTTCCGCGCTGCTGTGGGAGCGGTGGAGCCCGCCGACAGGAGGGAAGAGAATGCGCCGACAAGTGCTCCTGACACAGCCAAGGCGATACCCCCCGTTGAGCTGCCCAAATCCGCTGCGCCAAGCTCGACTGTTAGGAAGGTGACAAAGTCCACGCAGGAGATTGTAGGGAGCCTGGTCGCAGCGACAAACACTCCCTCGGGAAAGAGCCGATCCGCTCTCTTCGACGACACTCCGCCGGAGACAGCGCAAATACTAGGCAACCTTCACTATGCTACCGACGACAACATCGAGCTGATGGTGCAGCAGTCTGGCGCTGTTGCGCTAGTCAGGCAACTGGCTAGAGATCTGGCTCAACGAGACGCGCAGGTCACGGCGCTGCGGAGAAGGGCCGAGGAGCGTGAGAGGATACTACGAAAGATGCTGCAGGAATGTGAGGTGTCGAACATGGACATCGAAAACAGGCTCCGCGAGCTTGACAGAAGCCGAGATGAGAATGCGAATGGGACACGGCGGACCAGAAGGAGAGGAAGTAGTAGTGGCCTCTCCGGACTGCACCCTGACGATCCCATTGATCAGAGGATTGCGCGCGCCATGGAAGACGAGATTACTGAGTTTCCGGATGCTCTTGGTATCGATACTGGACCAGTCGATTCTGCGGTGGACGATGCTTCAACCAAGTCGATATCGGAAGTTCCGAGGGAGACAGGTCGAAGCAACTGGAAGAGCTACCTGTGGAATGGCACGAGTAGGAAGAGCAGCAGAGCCCCATCTGTTGCCAGCAATATTGACAGGGAAGCAGAGAGCCAGTCGGTCCAGACTCGATCGCGCGCGTCTAGTGGAGCGAAGCAGACCCGCAGACCCATCACCACCGACACCTTTCTACCTCCTGGCGGTGACAAGGCCGCTGGCGCCATACCTAGCTTGCGGCGATTGCAAAACGGGGACCAAGCGCAGTCTTCCGCTTCATCACGTAGGTCCTCGGTATCGATCATGAATTGGACTCTCAAGATGGTGGCTGGTAATGCCCAGGCGGGTCGCAGCTCGGACAAGGTCAACGCAGTTAGAGGCCGCAAACCCCTTAGCTCTGATCCTGCCGACAGGACGCCATCGATCGATTCAACTCGCACCACTCAATCCACACTATCCGCGATAGCTCAAAGGCGAGGTGGACGTGTTCTCGGTCCCAACGGCACTATCAAAAGCATCACAACAGAGGCTCCAAGGAGTGCGTCCGTCAACCCAAGTCCTCACCCACCCGCCTGTGGTCTAAGTAACCTTGGACCCGTCGAAATGGACAGAATCTTGCCCGAGGAGTCTCGCCCGCCTACGCTCGTACAGCATCACAACCGATTCGCCACTAGTAACGAGTATCTGACCGACAGATTTGGCTTCATCTACGACCAACGGCGCAAGAAGAGACAGAGTGAAGCGGCGGCTGCGCTGACCAAGCAGAAGCGTAGCAGCAATGTTGAATCCATTGGGGATGGTCGGACCGCTCTCGCTGCTCTGGGCATGCACGAGGAAGCACAAGGACTACCTTCACCACCGCTGGCTATCGATCCCGCAGCCGAGCCTCGACGACCTGAGAGCAGCAGCTCTGAAGACCAGGCTGCGCAACCTGCTTCAAAGACATGGGCTGATTATCTCAAGCTCGCTACCCACCCAACCGAGCTGCTCTCCCACACGCCCTCCGCAGCTCCCATCACCACCGTGGAATCCCCCGAAGCCGAGCTCATCCTCCCCAAGCTCAGCCAGGTCACTGTGGCCAAGCGCGGATCCTTACCTTCGACCAGTGTGAATCCCGAGCCTTCCCCATCCCGTATCGTGTCTGGCAATGCAGAGTTCTCGGTGGTGGCACCTAACTCAGGTCCGGCGAGCCCTCTCGGCCCCCATCCCCAGGCGGATCCAGTCAAGTCTCTTCTCGAGCAGTTGACTGAACTACACGACAACCTACAACGAGAAAAGACAGTCAAGTGGAACGACTTCCTCCGCAAAGTGCGCGCTGAGCGTAAACGACAAGGCGAAGCGACCAATGCCGGCGAGGGTCGCATCGGCCACGACATGCCAGAAACGCTCCTGACCGATGGCGAGATAGTTGGCGTCGCCGGTCTAGGTAACAGAGGCAAAGTTGGGCGTGCGAAGTGGCAGGAGTTTCGTCGGCTGGTGCTTGGTGGCATTCCAGTCGCATATCGAGCCAAGATATGGGCTGAGTGCAGTGGAGCGTCCGCCCTCCGTATCCCCGGCTACTACGAAGACCTCATCCAGAATGGTGAGGACAACCCCACCATCGTCACTCAGATCCAAATGGACATCACGCGAACCCTGACGGACAACATCTTCTTCCGCAAAGGCCCCGGAGTCCACAAGTTGAACGAAGTCCTCCTCGCCTACTCACGCCGCAATCCCGAAGTCGGCTACTGCCAAGGCATGAACCTCATCACAGCCTGTCTCCTTTTGATCATGCCCACAGCCGAAGACGCCTTCTGGGTCCTCGCAACCATGATCGAGAACATCCTGCCCCAAAGCTACTACGACCAGCACCTCCTCACCTCGCGCGCCGACCAATCCGTCCTCCGTGAATACGTCGTCGAGCTCCTCCCCAAACTCTCTAGCCACCTCGACGCGCTGGAAATCGAGCTCGAGGCGCTAACCTTCCAATGGTTCCTCTCCGTCTTCACCGACTGTCTCTCCGCCGAAGCGCTGTACCGTGTCTGGGACGTCGTCCTCTGCATGCACGACGGCTCCACATTCCTCTTCCAGGTCGCGCTTGCGTTGCTTAAGCTGAACGAGAAGCAGCTCCTGCAGTGCGATGCGCCGGCTGCGGTGTACCACTACATCAACCACCAGATGACCAACCACGCCATCAGTATCGACGGGCTCATCCAGGCCAGCGACGCGCTGAACAAGGTTGTGAAGCGTAAAGATGTAGAGGAGCGACGCGCGAGGGCTGTCGCGCATGAGCAGGAGCTGATGAGGCAGAGGGAAGAGGCACGGCAGGAGCGCGCGAGGAAGAGGGTTAGTAAGGCTACGATTGAAGAAGCGGTGCAGGATCAGGAGGTCGTGGCAGCACGACCGCCGTCAATTTCTGCGAGTCTGGATGCCGAGTTGAGTATGCATACGAGTCCGTTGCGGACACCGCTTTCGACGGCTTCAAGGAGGAGCGAGGAGGAGGAGGATGCTGAGGCGCTGAATCAGAGTCTAGAAAGCTTGACTACGCGGACGCCGTTGCCGATTGAGGAGGAGAGTCTGTGGCGAGCATGAAAGATGGACTTGCACTTTCCTATGTCATCCACCATTCTTGCGTTTGATTTCCTTTGTGTGGACGATCGAGGTCTTTGTTACCTCGCGATCCGTTGTCTTTCCTTCTGTGTGGGTGGTTGAGGTGCTGCGCTTGATACCCCCGGGACCGGATCTCATTCCTTCGACAACCTTTCTTAGGTTATAGCAGCGGTTTCTTTTTGGCCATTTGCATCGGAGGCGCTGGGGAAGCATAGAAATACCCGTGGAGATTGTCTTTGAGTGTTATGTAGGAAGAATGGAATGGAAGAGATATTCTCACTACTCTCCCTCACTTCACTTTGGCTAATGACCAGTCGTTAGGTCTTCGCTCTTTCTGGTTCCCTCGTCTGCAGTAGCCGCGCTCGCCTCCCGGTGAAGCATGTCTAGTGAGTCTTTCCTTGATGATCGAAAATCTCTTCAAACGAGTCTTTCCTTCAGCAGCATGGAATCGAATAGGGAACCTCTTGCCGCCATTCCCTTCACTGTTGTGACTGCATTACTGACCACCACTGACCTGAGAGTCTCGCACGCGACCTACTGAACTTCGCGATCCTTCTCATAACAAACCCGCTTCTTACTTGAAGCCTCGTCTCTCCTTCTATGAGCTCAGAGCAGACCCGTGAGGCTTGAACAGCGAGGCTTGAACAGCGACCGCCGGTGTCACCAGCGCCCCTTCCGCTGGATATATCAGGTGAGTCTAATTTCTCCAGGCTCCGCAATCTGCCACATGGCATGGCTGGGATTTGGTCCCTCGGATCTAGAGAAGGCAGGCAATAACGTGCGTTGTTGCCGGCAACTTAGGAGTGTCGCCGACCGGCGACGAGCTGTTCAACGTAGCTACCTCCCACATTAACAACAATTGTACCAACGGCTTCACACTCGCGGAACTGGCCTCACACAGCAGGGCGATGAGTGCTTACCGGCCTCCGTGAATGCCTCCTACGCGAGCTTGAGCCGCCACAGACCGATATCGCCAAGCTCTGTTTGCACCTCACAGACCCCAACTTTGCTCCTTCCCTTCTTCTTGGAGCTAATTTCGGATCCTTTGAGTCACGTCGGCATCGCGTTGTCAGATCATGCCGATTCCCAGATTATCGCGTCATGGCGGCGGTCTTTCACTTCCCTGGAGCACCTTATGGGCAAGCAATTGCCCGGTCAACGGACGCAAGAGCAAGAGATGAGGTCATTCATTTCTGCCTGGTACCTAGGAGATAAGATTATATAATTTCTGACCTTTCATTTTCCTTCGTCACTTACTACTGTTATACAAACAGTCTCCACGGACGGGATCCTTTCCTCCTCCACCAACGCGCGCAGCCAAAGAAACCTCCACTGGTCCAGTAGCTGACCCAAAGACTAGTATCACAGCTCGCAAGCGTCCCCGATATCGATCCAGCATGACCGCAATCAAGGAGCCCAACCTCCCCGAGGACTCACTCCGCTTCATCGATGTGGTCGCCAAAGCCATTGCCTGTGCAATCGCCGAGCAGCTCCGCCAGGCCCACAACATGATGAAGGACGGGGCCAAAGACCGCAGTGGCAAGACTCTTGCTCCCGCAGAGATGAAGCGTCGTCAGGACAAGGTGCTCAGCACGATCTTCCAGGGCCCACCACTTCAGGAGCTCGGCGTTCGTCGCTCGATCACCGTCTGCATTGCTGCGCACATCAGTACGTCCCCTATTCCCTCACTCGACTTCTAATCCGCAGCCACGGCAAATTACTGACTTGACACAGAGCCAGGCTCCCTGGACGACACCACCCTCCTCCCCAGCAACAGCGTCACACTCGTCCCCGGCAAGCTTCTCCAGGGCCTCGAGAAGTTAGTCGAGAAGGAGCCCACGCTCGATTTCTTGGAGCACCTCAATCGCGTGGTCACCAAGACCGTCAACGAGCACCTCAAGTACGACAGCGACGAGCAACTGACCGACACGTTCGCCCGCGAGAAGAAGCTACTTAGGGAGCGTCATGGACTTCATGAGAAAGAGCTGGTCTGTATCTGGTCGGTCCTCGAGGACGACTACGAGAGTCCTAGCCTTGTGGGAAGGCGTGAGGTCGCGAATTTCGGGTGGAAGTGTGCGGATTGCGGGGATGCTAGGCATGATATGCGCGTCTTCCGCTGAATGGACGGTGGTTATGGCGTTCTGGTCTGGAGATTAATGGGTGCATCTGGTGGTGGACTTTGATCTGCTCGGGACAATGGGCCTGAATGGCATATATGACCTCGCAATGGGGAATCGGCGTTTGGGACATACCATACACCACGGTCGATGGCTCGACCCATCTCTAGGTTGACCCTGCCGCGTAGATATACCGGTTAGTACGAGCTTAAGCAACAATGGCATTCTGTCGCCTCGGAAAGAAGCTTTCTGGTATACCAATATCTGATTCGAAATCATGACTGGCCTGAGCAAGGCATGTCTTCGTGATTGCGATTATGGATGTCTTTCCTTCTGGTCTCACAATTCAACTTGCCATCCTCAGTGTATGTTCTGGAGTGCAAACATGATGAATTGACCCTCGAGGGCCCTAAGATGCGCGCTTGATGGAGATCTTCCCCAGCCCTACAGCCTCAGTCCATAGTGCACAGCCACAGCGAAATTGAGTGAGGTGAGTACATCATCGCCAAGACTCCTCACTTTGTAGAGGTACTGCAAAATATGTACATGGAATCCTGTGAAGGGTATGATCTCGTGACGAATGATTCAGTCGAAAGAAGAAGCTATTCAGGGTTTGATAGCTCATGGAGATTATTCTTCACATCATCATGACCTGTTTTGACCACAATTTGAGCAATTATCTTTCCAATCGCCCTGAGGTCCGTCGCCACAATTATCCTGGAGAAAGTCACATATTGCAGAACTAAATGGATGGCGGACTTACGCAATACCACCCTGACTCTTGACTGTCAAGACCTTCGAGTAGCTTGCTACCATCACAAGGTTCAAGAGGTTCGGACACCTCGTTCTCCAGCCTCCATCCAGGGGCCGCAGTTCCTCCTAATATATAGGCGTCTTGGTGGTCGCCAGCGGGGAGGTTTTGAGACATTTAGCTCTTTGAAACGGTTAGTTGATTACGGCGAGTATTCGCTGCCCACATACTTCGTGCGAGGAGATGGATGGTCACGGGGTGCGTAGAGATATCATCACATAGATCTTCTTGCGTGCTGCGAAGAAAATATGGTATTTGAGGGAGGGTGTCAAAGTTTGCGTCACGAGACAATCGCCTCTGCCCAACAGCCGACGAACACCGGAAGCGAACCAATCAGTGACGCTCGAAACAATTGCATCTTGATATCTTACCAACACAAAGCTTGCTCTCCTCGTCTGAAATATTTGATTCAACAAACGTTTTCGTTCACTGCAGAACATTGTCCGGCCTCGACTACGATGAGTGCAAACCACTCTTCAGGCTCAGCCCACGACGATCCGCCCTAGCTGGCTGGCTACGCAGGAGTTGAAGATGCCACCACGCGGAAGCGTTGATAGGTTCGCTACGTCCTCGATGCACCTCGCCCCAGGCTGTCTTCCGGTGAGAGGAAACTAGCGAGGCATGCCGACGTATGCGGTACCTCCATAATACCTGAGCAAAGACACAACGATCCCAGGTAATCCAATTTTCCACTTCACACCGGGCGCATGGCATCCTCTGGCGATGAGATCCATCGCTCCACCCGCGGACACGAGGGCGACCATGATCCGTGGGAGAAATTCAGACAACGCAACGAGGTTCATCATCGACCGGAAAGTAATCGCCGCTTATGCCGCTTCCCAGAGCAAGAATCGAGCTCTGATCTGTTGGATCACTTCATGCGACATGACCGAAGCCGTTTGTGTCAAGGCATTCCTCCTCGATGGCAACTTCTGCGGGAATTCCTGTGTCGGGGAATGACTATACATCCCCAAGGTGCGCCTTGGTATGTGGACAACGACATTGCTCGCAACGGTTCAGGAAGCGCCATTGTTCTGTTCGATGACCGTCGAAAGCATGAAAATTGCTTCTGGGATCAAAAAAAACCGTGCAACGAATGCGAGGTTTTCTCCAAGAACTTGACTATCCCCGAAATGTATTCAAGGCTGAAAGAAAATGTAAGTAGATTTGGCGAGCAGGACTAAAACATTGCTCATCACAGTCAAGCGTCTGGCACAAGAAGCCGAGAAAAGAATCATGTAGGGAATCCATTCTCACACGCTGCGAAATGGAGCCTGACGAGTAACAGTTTTATGCCTGACCTGCAACCTGTCGGTGCCCTCGCACTGGTTGCCACAGTCGCCATGCGATCGGCCGAGTTCCTGCGCGAATTTCTCAGCAGGTATCTTCTTCGAGAGCCATTTGTATCAGCTTCAAAGGTATGAACGCATAAGGGGGTATTCTTATGCGGTTTAAGATAACTACAACAGTCGTGGGGATACTTTCTCGAGTTTCATCTGCCGTATCATGCCATGCGACCTCGATCAACATCAAACGATCCTGAACAGAATATGGACCAACGAAGAATTGGAGATGAGCGTGTTAGGAAGTCCAAGCTACTTCCACTTCAAGAAGAGGCTTCAGATGACAACGAGTATTGGTATCACGAAGCTCAAACATCTTCTCTTTCATGGGGGCCAGACTTCTGGTTTGGTACCGAGATCTTTCTGGTCGATACATATTTTGGCTCTGAAGAACGCTACAAGGCCTACCTTTCCGTAGATGCATCTGGTAATCGCAAAGATCCCCTGCTCGGTGGCGACGAGAGGCTGCCTTGTCATGACCCGGATGAGTACTTTCTCCGTAAAATGAAAACGCGGATACTGCAAGTGACGGAAGAGTATACTCTACTAGTAAGAACGTTCAACAAGCGTATGGAAGTATATGTAAGTTGCCGATCACCCATATGACCCTATCCATCACGCATGAGAAACATTTTCTGGAAAGGACGTCGGCGAAGTCAGCAGTGTGTCTAACCCAGGCTTAGGTACCAAAACTGGAGCACGAATTGGAAGGTGACTCACAACGTAACCACACGAAGACATTAACTATTGTCATAACAACATTACAAACGTTCATTGACAGCCTAGGTGGAATCACCGACTCCTGGGAAGCATTCCACCGTACTCACATCACCCTGTTTAAGAGCCATGCCGAAGGAAAGAAGAAAATATTCTCGGCACAACTCAATGCCATCATCGGCAATATCGATCAACTCAAAGGATTGCGGAGACTTCTCGAGAGGAAACGAGAACAATTCCGGCAGCTGAGAGATAACGTGAGTCGTCCTGTTGCTCAACGCCATTAGTGTAAGCTCTAACGTAGACATGATAAAGTATCATACAGTCGTAAGCCTAAAGCAAGCACATGTTGCTATCGCGCAGGGCAAGACTATGAATGCCCTCACAAAGATCACCGTAGTAAGTACCAAGATGAACTTGAGGACATATGTCAGTCACTGATTTGTTCGTCCACAAGTACGCCGGATTCCCATTGGCAGCGACCTTCGCCATCTTCAGCATGGACTTTGTGAAGCAGAAGAACTGGTCCGAACCACAATTTTTCGCGGTACTGTTGCCAATGTCCCTACTGAATTTCTTGGTGGCTTCGAAGAGAACTCCGTGTCGCCTGTGGCGAGATTTCAGGCGTCTATTGCGGAGTTGTCGTAGGTTATGCTCGAGACGCAAAGCTCGGGAGAAGTCGGAAAGTTCAAGGTCTCCGGTATAGAGCGAATAGTAGTGCATCTCCCGGTACGACATGCGAGCTTTCGGCGCGACCCTTCTTTCATGACTTTAGAATTGAGCAGACGATCCGGTTAAGGGAATCGCAATGAGCGATGTCCAACAATGAAATCAACAGGCTAATCCTTCCTGAGCACATTTGCTAGTGCTTTCAGCCGCTCCCGCCTGCGGCAACCTTTCTTGTTACTACGGCATCGTCCATGTTTGTGTGTTGCTCTTTTGCTTCCCTCGCCTTGATACGTTCCGCATCCCTCTCCGCACCCCTCGCCTTCCATTCCCTCGTCAATTCCTCAGACAGCGATTCCGGCATCTCCAACAGCTGGTGTTGATAAAGCTCAACCGTCTCAAGCACTTTGCTCACCGCATCAAGCGAATACCCCGAATCGACATATACAGCTCCAAGGATCGCCTCAAAAGTCTCGGCAATGTGGTCTCTATTTACCACTACATCTAATCCCTGGTGTAAGATGCGTTTGTGGAAGCCTAGAGCGAGGCCTCTATTGGTAAGGCTAGCCCGGGAGACCGTCTCCCGGCCCATTGTGCTATAATCCCCTGGAGATGGTATTAGCATCCGAAAGTGAGCTCGTGCGGCTGCCGTAGTGATATCAGAAGATGTTTCGTCATGCAATTCTCGGGGCGCAATCGACGACTTCTACCATCTGCAAACAAGAGAAACAGCGAATTAGACACCTTCGTGGGATACTACGTCACACATAGCATATTCCCTTTTTAGACGCTGCTAGGATGTTGTCACTAGCTATCAAAACGGCTAATAAGCGTAAGCTCTTCAAAGCTGGGAATGAACACACTCCATGGTTGAATAGTCCACATGTCTGCATCCGATTGTACAACTTTTGCTTAACTTCAAGAGTCCAAAGATATCTTATCGTGTGGCCTCGCAACAAGACATGGCAAGTGACCTCACATCCATAGCATGGGAAAGGACAGCATCATCGAGAAGGAAAATATGATTTATGATCTAGAATGAGAATCCCCACATGAGTATCGCAAAGTAGATCCAACCCTTCGCACTTCAGATTTGCCCGTCGTCGTAGGCCAGGAATACAGTTCCCCAGCCCACAAACTTTTTCTATGCACAACCGTCACTTCACCATCCATATACACACGTCCCTACCCCCTTCGTCGCCACGCAATTGCTATCTAGCACTTGAGCGAGTACTTGGCCTTACGATCGGCCGTCATAGCGCCCCAAGTCGTCTCATCAGCCACATTGCCGTTGTCACCGATGGACTTTGGCTTCCAGGGCTCATCGAAGGCCTCGAAGAAGAAAGCGTTGAAGCCCCAGTCGAGCAGGGAGCAGAAGCCGTTCTTGTAGAAGGACGCGGCGTTGTCGAGACCACCCTTGGCAGAGCCGTAGTCGGTGCCCTCTGTAGTACAATATCAGCAAGGGTTCTCACATATTAAAAGAAAAGCAGGGTAGGGGTTGTGCATGGGGTCACGTACGAGCAGTAGGCCAGCCAGTCTCGCCGTTCCAGAACTCAATCTTATCCGAGCCACCAACGACCTTCTCCACATGAGCGATGGCGCGGAACATATCGTCGAGGTAGACGTGGGTCGCGTTGTCGGTGCTAGCGCCCTGCCAGAAGGCAAAGGCGTTGATCATGAGCACGTCGACGGAGCCGAGGATCGGGTCCGCAGTGCCGTCGTCGAACTTGTTCCACGAGTCGGCGGTGCCAATCTTCATGCCCTTGGGCAGCTTGCTGCGGACCGTGTCGATCTTGTCTTTGAGCTGGTCGCCCGTGAAATTGCCGCGGTAGAGCGTCTCGGAGCCGACAGTGACGGCGTAGATGGTGTCTTTGTATTGATCGGCTACGGCCACGATGGCGTTGAGGTCGTTGTTGAACGATTCTTCGACGTCGGGCCTGCAAGTCACATTGTTAGTTTGGAATGAGTTGTAGGTGGTGATGTGACGCACCAGATGCCCAACACAACCGACACGCCCTTCTTCTCTGCAGCGGGAAGAATGGTCTTGGTCATGTTGCAGTCTGCTGCCGCGTATCCACGGACAATGGTCGAGCCAGAGGCCTGCTTGATGGCATCGAAGTCATCCTCGTAGTCCTGCTGCGTCTTGCACTCGCCGCCAGGCTGCTTCGTGCCCAGGGCAAATCCCATCTTTCCCTTGTCAGCCGCCGCAACCATGGCCGGTGCAGCCGCGAGGGCAACTGCCGTGAAAGTAGAGAAACGCATGTTTGTGACGCGGATGGAGTGGTTCGGCGGATTAAGGAGACGGGCAAACAGGAGGATGTGACGCGTAGATGCCGGGGTATAATGCAGAAGATGCAAGTCAATGAGTGACGAAAGAAGAATTACAAAGATAGTTGTTGAGAGAGGAAGGAATGGATTGTACAGCAAGTGCACAGAAGACGCGGAGTGAAGACAAGGAGGCGCTCACGGCGTTGAGATGAAGGGGATCCCCGAGCCTTGGCGACTTCCTGTTTTGAAACATGCAGGTACCGCCAATCAGCGCGTGCGGGACCCTGTCGTATTTTTAGGGTCAAACACGTGCGAGCCCGAACACCGTGAACACGAGCCTGAGGAGAAGATCGAAATGACATTTGCATCTTCTACATGCTTGGGCGCTCTAAATCTTGCGCGTCTATTGTCCTCAAAACTCAAGCTCCAACGCCAGTCAATGCCATGGTATCCCAAAACGCCCGAACCATTTCCTCAAGACGGCTTCGACAGCTTGAAGGGATGCGCTTCAGTGTTCAACACATATTCATCCAGGCTGATCAGGTCCGCATGCGCAAATACCAAATAGAAGTACTTCAACGTCTCCGCGAGCCAAAAGCTCTCCATGTAGTCGGTCTGCTTAGAGCCAACCACACTAACATCATCAATGGCTGCGTTCGCAAACGATGTGTCCGTGGCATTCGCAACGGCGTTGAACATGTCCCAAGCTGCCTCTCTGAATTCCTCTTTTCCAGTAATGCGCCACAAGATAAACACCGACTCGATCGCTTCTGGTCGTAGAATGTATCGCGGATCTTTGGCAGTGGTGAAGCCCTTTGGCAGGTGCTCACGATTCTCTGGTCGCTTCTTGCGTTCCGTTTCCCACAGCATGTCGTCCCATTTGCATGGCTTTTTGGGATCAAGTCCCGGACACTTGACCATATTGTATCGCTCGGGCATGATGCCGGTCGGGAAAGCCTTGTAGGCATACGCGCAGCCTCTGGCCAGCTTTACTCCCGCGTCCAGATATCCCTTGTTCTCGAACAGACGGCCTCCAAGGGCGTATAGACCGCCGATGAAGCACGATAGATGTTCGCTTTCCGGATCGAGCCGTGGTCCAGCATCTAAGACGTCGCAGTTTCCCGAGATCAAGATATCCTCGTTGCCAGGTGTCATAGGTCGGAAGAAGAGGTTGCTCATGGCCGTGTCCATGAATGTTTGCGCCATGACTGCATATTTCTTTGAGCTGGGATCCGTTGAGCCGAGAAGGGCATGCGCCTTCGGTAGGTATTCGTACATGGAGTCCGCATTGCCGCCGATGGTGAACTGGTACCCGGACACGACGTCTTTCCTCCGCATGGAGACCATCATAGGCCACATACCGGGTAGCAAAGTGTCATTCTGCTTTTCCGCAAAGACGTCCATGACGTGAGAGACTGCGGCATAGTATTTGCTGTCACCGGTGATCTGGCTCAATCGGCTGAACTCGAGCGTGATGGTACCCGGTGACGCACTGACGACGGAATCCTCGACCGTCAGTGCTTGCCCTTCTTTCGCCGCTGCGAAGTCGATGAAGTCAACGGGCATGCGGTTCTCTGTGTTGAAGCCCGCATAGAGTAGATCGCCAACTTCGATCGCCTTCGCCTTGAGCACCTCGTGCTCACTCAAGTCGTATGCCGCGATCAAGCCCCCGAGGTATCGTATGCAGGTCTCAAATGTGTTCACCCTTCCAGCCGTGCTCTTGCCAAAGTCAATCGTCGCGACGGCAGCGACAGCTTCGTAGAACTCCTCCCGCATGCCCATCATCCACAGTGTATCCAGACTGTCCACGAGTGTAGCTGCCCACCCCGAGAACTGATCCACATATTCCCCGCTTATCGGCTTCAGCGCGTCCTTCATCCATGCTTTGCTTCTATAACTCGCCCATGCCTTCTTGAACACCTTCTTTACTTCCAACCGCCTCGCTTCTTGTCTCGCAGCAACGCTCGGCGAGTCTGGCGTGAATTCGAATTGTATGCGCGGACGCTTGGTTACGGGTGGGGGTAGCTTCGGCGTCAATTCGGGTTGATACTGCAGCTTTACAGTATTCCATGCGAAGCTGCTCTGGTTCGCGACGATATGGGGGACGTGCTTCGGGTCGTTCATGAACCGAGCCAAGCCCACTGTTCCAACGTTCGGAGCCTCGTTAATGTGGCGCGGTACGTAGGAAGCCACATTCTCTGTCGGCAGGATGTGGTAGAGGAGGATGATGAGGAGGGCGCAAATGAGGATGTGTCTCGAACGGAAGCGCGCCATGATGAGCGGTGGGTCAGGTTTTGCAATGGGAATCAGGAAAATATGTCGTCTGCGTCATTCCGAGATGCCGCGGCATCGGCTCGTGGGAAGTCAGGGAGACGTCGCACGGCGTTGGACACATTGTAAACTGGGGGTGCGGCGAGGGGAAGTGGATCCGTGCGACGTTCCATGTCTGATTGGGTGGTGACTAAGCATCAGCATGTCGCCCTTAAAGACGAACTTTTACGAAGAGCCCCGACAGAATTCAAAACTGCTGAGGTGTTATAAATGAAAGGCCAAGTCCATTTCTATCGGTGTTGCGGTGCCTTGCCTGAGAATTGATATGAACAGAGTAAGGGACATGGTCCAATTGCATATGGAGCAGTGACCAGGGAAGGTGTTGGTCCCAAAAGCTGACGGCAATGTCTCTGATAGTCATCGAATTAGGAAATTATCTATATCTAGTCTCGCGTCATCTCGCTGGTATCATTTCACTTTCAAACACCGTCTATACCTCCAATTACTCCAAACTCGCACGCACCTACCCCTCGGGTCGGGTCGCTTGCACTCAAACGAAAAGAAGTTACTGCCGACTCTTCGTCTTGCTGATCGTCGGTCTTATCCTGCCACTCGATGTGCTATTCGCCCTACTCCTTGTCCCCCGGAAGCTTTCCTTGGTGTGTATCCTGTCGATCTCGTACGGGTTGTCGTAGTAATCATCACCGTGTGCCGTTCTCACGGACCTTTTCGACCGCGCACTCCTTCCTGTCCGCACCTTCTCGAGTCCGAAATCTTCCGCCTCCTTGCCCGACTTCATCTCTTCGAACCTGCGGGGCTTCTCATCCTCATATGAGTAGTCGACAGCTTCTTGCTCGGCATTCTCCTCGGCTTCTTCTGCAGCGATGGATGCAGTACGTGAGCTGTCGGTCGATTCTTGCTCTTCCTGACGAGCCATTTGACCGCGGATCTTTGCCATGAAGGCATCGGCTTGTGCGGCGTACTTGCACTTCTTCCGGATGGCGGCGCCGTACTTGTAGAAGAGGAAGGGAAACGGAAGGCAGGCGAGGGCGAGGAATGCGGGGATGCTGCTGGCCCAGTGGATGCCTTCAAAAGAGTTAGTCATGTACATCCGTTTGAGGGAGCACGCGTAGACTTACCTAGACGTGAGTACATCTGCGAGGTGAAGAGAGGAAATGCCGCGCCGAAGACTGAACGGATGATGCCATTACCCGCGAGGACTGAGGCCGCGAAGATCGTATAAGCGTCGATCAAATAATTCATGATACTCAAGAAGATGAGAACCATGCCGAACCCGAACGGAATTCCAGCTGCGACACTGGCGGGCCAAGGCAGCGAAGGAGAGTTGGTCCAGGCGAACCAGAACAGGCCAATAGGCAGCGCGATACCACCAACAATTGCAGTCGGTAGCCTGTCCTCCGGGGCTGCAAAGCCAGAAGGAGCTGCCTTCACACATCGAAGGTAGCGCTTGTTGTCGTAGAAGATGGTATAGCTGACTGCCCCAAGCATACCGATAGCGACTCCAATGAAGGGCAAGCCACCGATTCCCTCATTCCAACCGCGGCCAATACGATAGACGATGGGGTACGCTCCGAAAAGCATATATAGGGTTCCGTAGATGATGGCTATAGCCATTGTCAGCATCAAGTCCATCGAGAGAGCTTAAAGCAATACATACCCATATACAAAGACAAGAGGAAGACTATGGGTTCTCGGAACAAGAGAATCCAAGGACGCTTCAAGCCGGTCGAAAACGCTTCTCCAAGCGAGGTCTTCCCTTGATCAATGTCACCCCTCGACATGTACACCTTGCCCGTCATCTTCGATAAGGTCTGCGCCCGTTTGCGGAGGAGGACTGGAGGATACGTTTCGGGCACAGCCAGAATGGCGATGAAGAAGATGACCCCCGAGAAGATCGCCATGAGTCCCTCTACCCACCTCCAGCCCTCCGACTCCCCCAGGAATCCGCCGACGATAGGGCCGAGTACTGGACCCATGAATGGAGCGACCGAGAAAATCGACATGGCCAATCCACGTTCCTTCGCCGCGAACAGGTCTGCCACAACACCACCCGCGTTGGTAAGGGGACTGGAGCCGAACGCGCCGCCGAAGAATCGTAGTATAAGAAGCGTCCATATGTTCTGCGACCCAGCAGCACCGGCGTTGAAAGCGACAAAAGCTAGGAAGGTGCCGAAGAAGACGATTTGTCGACCGTATAGTTCGGAGAAGGGAGCCCACAGGAGAGGACCGAGAGCGAATCCAAGAACGAAGAGGGAGACACCGAGCGTGACGACCTCCTGGCTAACATTGAATTGCATAAGAATCTGTTGAATACCTACGTCACCGTGTTAGATCCGATCGCTTTGTCTTTAGGCATTGACTTACCTCCAGTAAAGGCTGAAGAACAGAAGGAAACCGTAAGAGTCGCAAAAGCCATACAGATGCAGCCAATCCATTTCTTGGTCTGCGACCATCGCATCGGATTTCGAGGGTCGTTGTCTATCCACTCCACCACGTACGGATCCTCTTCTGTGCCGGCGCCGTCATACTTCCAGTTTACGATCTCGTCGGTAACCACGCCTTGGTCCCAGACGAGCTTCCAATGCGGGATGCCCTCCCTGCCAGACTCGGGGTCCACGTTATTCTTCTCCATGGTGTCTCAGGTATCACAAGAATTAAAAGCTAAAGAAGGAAGAAGAAAAGAAGGAGCAGACTCTCTAGAGACCCACAACAGTACACTTGGAGAAGAAGAGAACCTCAAGCAAGGTAAATGCAAGAAGGCAAGCACCCAAAAACAGGTCGTCACCAAGACCACTGCATCGGGCTCCCCATCGCGCTCAAATATACGAGCGTCCCAATGACAACATCCACCCTCATCGCGACCCTACCGGTTTCCCAGCACTTCGGCCGAGCCCACGACTTTACTAACCAACAAACACCGCCAGTCTCCACTCTTTCCCACGCCATTGAACGCCATTATGGCGCCCCTTCCATGCCCTACGATCCTTCCAACCAATACGATCGTCCCTGTCTTTTCGCCGGCAGCCGCCATGGCAATCCCGTCGGCGCGTTGCTAGCCCGCATCGTTGATGTCACTCGAGGATCGGAGCAGGGACGAGATTTATCCCCGAAAGCCATAGCAGGGTTAAACCACAAATGGTAAGTACCTCGGTATCTTCGAGCGCATGGCGAATATTTTGTAGAGCGGCGAAGCCCGGCGCGCAAGTTTGAGATGAGATCTCAGGTTTGATTATTAAGATTTTTGCGCTTTTCGTATCGATTACCTATTGCGTATCGAAGGGGATGCAGTATAAGGTAAGCGCGGAGTTTGTGACTCCTCTGCTCGGATTCAGAGGTCACAAGTCCACGCAACATTATTCATCCAGAAGCAGCTCATGGTGGGAACATGTAAGATCCAAAAAAGGACGCGCGTATGCGAGCAAAACGACACCTGCGGGGCCTTCTCGAAAAGTGTCGGAATTTCCACGCTTTCGGCATCCAGTGGCACCATCCGGCGCGGCGCGCCAAAGCGGAGGGTCGAGCCAAACTTCGGACGGTCAAGCCCACGTGAAGCTTGTTGCGATGCCGCCAAGTGGGACTGCGTTAGCTTCCGAGACGGCTTGTCCGATGTTAAACTTAGGTTGGTGGTTCCAGAGGCGTGGAAGAATTTGAGAGAAAAGGGGAAGGGAGGTACCGAGGCTGTTGCCAGGCACAGTCTGCACGGGGTAGCTTTCACAGTCATGACCTCTATTTATTGTTACTGCTACGGGCAAGCGACATTACACCTAGCTGCGAGTGTCCACGTCATGGCCATAGTTATCCTACTTACTCGACTGTATGCAGAGGGCTACTACAAGTGAGAAACCGACACAAGTACCTTGAGGTTGGTTTCAAGAAACATCAATGACCGAGAAGACAGGTATCAGACCTTCGTTGCTCATTCTTGTATATCATACTAAATGCAATTTCGCTATGCAATCAATCTTCACGATCCTCACAAACGTCCAGCTTTTCCAACTTGATCTCATCAACGCCTCCTCCATCTCAGCACAGCACTCCCCTCGATACCTTACACCTCATTACTAGGATACTCCACCCTCTCCGTGGGCAGAAACTCCTCCTTCACACTCCTCATATTCACAAACCTCGCCAACAGATTCGCACTCCCCGCCTTATCATTCGTCCCACTCGCCCTACTCCCTCCAAAAGGCTGCTGTCCCACGACCGCACCCGTACACTTACAATTGACGTAGAAATTCCCCGCCGAATCTCTCAGCGCATCCTCCGCGAACCGTATCACCTCCCGGTCCTTTGCGAACACGGCGCCCGTCAGGGCATATTCCGACGTTTGATCAATTTGCTTGCAGATATTTGCGAAAGCGTCGGGAGCAGCGTCGTCGTAGACATAGGCGACAAGAATGGGGCCGAAGAGTTCGCGGGAGAGGAGTGGGTGTGTGGGGGACGTGGTTTGGTAGATGGTCGGGTGGATGTAATACCCCTCGCTGCCGTCGTACTTCCCGCCGACTAGGAGTTCGAGCTCCGAGTCGGTCTTCGCTGCATCAATCACACCAGAGAGCTTCTTGAAGCTGGGCTCGTGGATCACAGGGCCGATGAAGTTTGCAAAATCGGAAGGTTCACCGACTTTCAGTGCCGCCGTTTCCGCTACCAGCTTCTCTTTGAACTCAGGCCAGACGGACTTGGGAACGTAAAGACGCGAGCATGCGCTGCACTTTTGGCCCTGGTACTCGAAGGCTCCGCGTACGGTTTGTACAACGGCGTTGTCGATGTCGGCGCTTGGGTGGATGAGGTGGAAGTTCTTGCCTCCCGTCTCGCCCACGATGCGCGGGTAGCTCTGGTACTTGCCCTCAGCTACCCCGGCTGCGATCTTTCCGTAGAGCGATCGGAATACCGCGGTACTACCTGTGTAATGCAGGGCTGCGAATTGGCGGTGTGACAGCACTGCCTTGGTTACCTCCTCTGCGTCACCGGGTACGAATTGTATCACGTTTGGCGGCAGGCCGGCTTCGATGAGGATTTGGTAGATCAGCCAGTTCGAGGCCATTGCGGAGGGTGAGGGCTTCCAGAGGACGACATTGCCCATGAGGGCTGGGGCGCCAGGTAGGTTGCCGCCGATGGCGGTGAAGTTGAAGGGGGATATGGCGTAGACGAAGCCTTCGAGGGGGCGGTATTCGACGCGACTGCATGATGTCAATATTTACTAGCTCACAGGGACTCTGGAATCGATGTGACATACTTCCAGACCCCCGGCGAGTTATGCGTTGGCTGATGCCCATACGTCTCCTCAGCATATTTGACATTGAACCTATGACCAGTCAGCCACATGCCATTCAAGTATTACTCGCCTATGTATAGATACCTCAAGAAGTCGCACAGCTCCGCCGCAGCGTCGATCTCCGCCTGCCACGCATTCTTGCCTTGTCCCACCATGGTCGCAGCCATGATGTCGTACCGATATTTCGTGGCGATCAGGTCAGCTGCTTTGAGAAAGACGGCGGCGCGGTCGGCGAAGGGGAGGCTTTCCCATGCTGGCTTGGCTGCTAGGGCGGCTTCAATGGCGGTGTTCACGTCTGCGGGACCAGCATTGGAGAACTTTGCTACGACGGAGGCGTGCAAGGAGGGATTGTGTTGGGTGAGGATGCTGGAGTTGTTCACCTAGACAGTATAAGCTAGAGGAATCTTGAGTGTGCCCCAACGAGGTCCGATTCGTACATGCTGGCCGCCAATTGCGAGTGGAATTTGGACTGGCGAGCGCTGCTTCCATGCTGCGACGGCATCTTGAAGTTTCTGCCGTTCTGGGGAGCCTTTGTTATAGTGTTGCTTTGTCCCAAATCAGTGACCGTCCCAATTGAGCGTGAGCACCTCTAGCACATACGTTCGGCTCGTTGCTGACATTTGGAACTTTAAAGTTGGCAATCGTCGCAACTGTTCTCTGTGTTGATCGCACGCCTGCCTGAGTGCTGGCGGCAGTCATTGTCCTCGTCACTGAGCTTGTAGGTCTGAAACCTTTCAAAGAAGACATTATTGAGGATTCAATGGTAAAGAGCCGTTATGCGAAGAGATCTTCCTGTATTTATTCTCTAAGCTCCGGTGCAGTGTTTTGAGCTCCTCTCTATCGTCATCTGCTAAGCCGACGGAAGCCGTAGGGTGGGGTATGCGGAGGGGTAGCGAGCAGGCAGCCCTACGGAACTCGCGGTACCAAACTCTATCAGATCCTCCAAAACTCCGATAGCCAAAGATCTTGGGCCTCAGGGGCGCTGTCTTCCGATATCGCTGAATGGTTTTCATTTAATGTGGTAGGAAGGCAATATATCACTAGAACGTGGAGTCGTTTGCTACCAGTTTGTCAAGCTCAAATCTATGCATATGTCGTTGGTATCATGAACTAGACTATCTTGGAATCCTATTGTAATAGATCCTGACGGTTTCCTAGCGCCTATACGCCATACTACGAGAGAACGTGCCGATGCGTTCCCTGCATCACGTCTCCATGGCATCCACAGCCTCCTCATGATCATTCGTCTCCTCGCCCCAGAGGCCTTCTAGCTTGAACTCAGCCGCCCATTCGGTGACGATCTGCTTCTGATCGCCCACGAGGCCGCTTGGGGCTGCAGATTTGGCGGCGGGAGCATCCTTGGGGTTGTACTTCGGAGGGTCCGTCCAGCCTTGGATGCGGCCATCGCGCCAATCCGTAATGACAGTTTGCGCTGCAGCATTGAGGTTCGGGACACCGCCCTTGCCCAAACGCCCCCTCTTCCTCGCAACTTGTACCAGGAAGTCGGTCGTAGTATCTCCTTCGATGGTGTGTAGCGGCGGCAGATCATAGACTTCGACAAGCTTGGTGAAGAGATCTGGCGAGGTAGAAAGTCGTTTCAACAGTAGATTGACTGCTGGAATAGGGTCTTTAATCTCCCTGGGGGGAATGGCGTTTAGAAGAACGAGCCTGGCCTGCTCTTCAATCTTGCTACTTTTGATACCCTCCCCGCTGTTGGGGAATACGATCCCAGGTGAGTCGAGGAGCTTCAGCTTGTTGTCCAGCTTGACCTCGCGCAAGCTTGTAGTTACTCCTGCTTCAGTACCCACAGGGCAAGCTGTTGTCCTTCCGCCCATTCTCGATGTCAGTGCGTTGATGACCGAGGACTTTCCGACATTGGGGTAACCGATAATGCCGACCTTTATCGACCTCTTCAGTTGCCTAGATTCAGCGAAGCTCTTGAGCGCTTTGAACAAACTCTCTGACGTTCCCTTCATAGTCAAATCCTTGTGGTCGAAGGTCTTCGCGTTCGGCGCAGGCTTCGAGGCGCGGAGTGGAAGGGTGGGAAACGACCGCCGTAGGTGAACGAGCCACGATCGTAGGACCGGAGGTGGAACCAAATCGACCTTGTTAAGGATGAAGATCATTCTTTTACTTCCTTTGTCGGCGGCCATGACCATTTGCTCAACGTCTCTTGATCTTGTACCCTGTGGATCCCGAGCATCCAGGACATACAACACGACGTCCGCGGATTCTACGACCTGTTTATACACCTTGTCGAAGGCTTTCCTTGAAGAGTCCTTGCGGATGTTCTCGGTCGTTGTACCCTCCTCTTCGTCATCCAAATCAGAAGATTCTTCGTCATCTTCTTCCATGGCTTCCTCGTCATGCGTTTTGTGCTTATCGAACTTCGCAGCGCGGGCTTGTGCCGAGGCGAGGAGGGCGGCCATAGGATTCGGATTTGAATCGTCCTGTAGCTGAATTAGTCTTGCCATAGAGATGCGGCGCGTTGCGGGAACTCACCACTTCCATGGAATCTTCGATGTCTGATTCGCCATCGAGAAGCTCTTCGTCATCTAGAACTCCGTCATCGTGCTCAATGGAGTCCCCACCCTCCACTCTCTGTTGCCTCGCAAGTTCCTTCCGCCGAGCAGCCTCCTCTGCCTTCAATCTCCTGTTTTCCTCGATTTCTTGCAGGATCTTGTCTTTGTACGGGAATAGATTCGGGATGCCGGGGTCCTTTTTGATCTTAGAGCGCCATTCGGGGTTCTAAAGAAGTCAGCAGAGAAATTTTCGCCGGTCGACGTGTGTCTGACCTTTTTGGCTTGCTTCTTTGCCTTGCGCTGCTTGGCCGCAGACGCTTTCTCGATCTTGTGCCGCAGTCGCACGGGCACGCGCTTGGATTTAGGCTCTAGAAACCGCTATCAGTTCCTGTAGCGTATCTATGTTCAGTCTGTTCCACTTACTTCCCACCTTCATGGTTGTGTGAGGTCAAAGGAAGGGCGTTGGGTGTCAAGGTAGGGATGTCGCCAAAATTTCAAAATTGCCCGAGGTCGCGCCAAGATTTCGCACCCCACAGGCGGTGAGATATGGCAGAATCCGCCACACCCGCGATGACAGTTCCTCATCCTCAACTCCTCCGGTCGAAGTTGTAATCCCCTGAAAGTCCGCTGTGAACATTTGTGCATCAAGATGCATTTGCTTCCGCTTGAACATCCCTTCATCTGCCACTTGGATGCGACATAAGAACATCACTTTTCGTCCTGCTACACGATTGGCTGGAAGGATTACTGCTTCGGGAAGGTACAACACAAATCTTCAACAGATGAACTCTTTCTTACTGTATTGCAGCTCGCCTCTCGGTCAAACCTGGGCCAGACTTGGGCCGCATTGCCATATATCAATTGCAAACTTTCAAAGAAACATTCAAACATTGCCCATCCTTCATCATGACCGTACCCGAGGCGCCCGAGGCTTCTTTTTCCGCTGCCCCTCAGATTGTGACTTGCCATGGATTGGTGAGTGACAATCAAAGCTTTATGCAGAGGCTTTCACTGACTAGAAGCTAGCTCTTCGATATGGAGTAAGGCGTGACTCTTTAAGTAACACGGCAGATTGCTCACACTATATCCCAGTGGTACGATCATCGACAGCACTGAAGCTGTGGTCAAGAATTGGCAGAGGTAAATGACTGCTAAGCCATCCCGTAGAATTTGCATGCTCAACATTGTCAGAATAGGGAAAGAGATAGGCGTCGATCCAGAGGTGATCCTTGCGACTTCCCATGGCCGAAGGTCAATTGACGTCTTGAGAATCTACGAGCCGAAGCTCGCAAACTGGGAATGTGCGTTCAAGAGATCTGTTTGGGTGGTGGGACCGTCAAGTGCTCACACATCATCAGATATCAGTGCAGTAGAAGGTCGAATCCCAAAGGAGTTCGGCGCGGATGCTGTCGAGATTGCTGGTGCGCGAACTCTGCTCGACCAGCTCGAAAAGCACTCGATCCCTTGGTGTATAGTCACTTCTGGAACGCGACCACTCGTGACTGGTTGGCTGGACGTGTTGAAGTTGGCACACCCTAAGAACCTTGTTGTTGCTGAAGATGTGAGTGGAATATCACTGGGATTCGTCTAGAGGACATCGGTCCTATAGACCTTCGTGGGTCTTCAGTCGCACTGTTCGCCGATTAGTCCTGCGACCACTGCTAACACTAACTTCACTCCAGGTCGATAATGGCAAACCAGATCCAGCGTGCTACAGGTTGGGTGGAAACAAACTGGCGCTCCCACAGAAGGACCCCTCTATCGTGGTCTTCGAGGATGCGCCGGCAGGCATTCAATCCGGCAAGGCGGCGGGCTTCACCGTGGTTGCACTTTACACGACCCATTCGCTAGCGCAGCTCAGGGACGCCGCTCCGGATTTTATCGTGCGTGATATGTCGAGCGTCAAACTAAAGGCGTGGGATAAGAAGACTGGGGAGGCTCGGATCGAGGTCTTGGATTCCTTAGTCTAGCGAATAAACGTAGAATAGATTGGCCTCCACGATGTGAAAGAGGCTGAGTCTTACCGAAGTCTCGCCGCCTGGGATCTGACGCTTTTTATAGGTCGTCCTTGGACTACTCGAGTCCTCAACCATGTCCAGTAGCATCTCAGAACATGCGACTTTTTGAGCGGGCACTTCTACTCGGTGTCCGATGCCATCGGCACACCATCCATGCTATCCTACTGCGCGCCACCCTAGTCCGAAGGTCAAGCGACCCGTCGACGATTCTCGCCTCAAGGATGCTCATGCGCCGCCTCACAGCGGTCGAATCACGCCGCTGGTCTACAAGAAATCATGCATGCAGTTGCTCATCCGGCACGCACTCAGCACGCCGTTGGTAGTGAGCGAACGTCTTATCATATTAACTATACGGGTGTGTTGCATCGCATAGCTCCTTGTGTCCAGCATCTGAGCCACTCTAACAATACTTAGCGACTTGGACATTATACTACTATGGGTTGCAGTGCATGGCCGAACGTCATCGGGAACACAAGGCTGGACTCAACGAGCTCGCCTTTGCTTGCGCACCACGCCGTCGACTTGATGTGTGAGCATTTGCGTGGTATTCCGGATGGAGATTAGGTACCATCATGTGAACCGGTCGCGCGAATTCTGCTGTCGGGGGCCAGGATCCACGAGAGGCTGTGCTCCCTTGCTTGTGTGTAACCAGTTCCCTGGTCGTGGTTCAGCTGCCCGAGCAGCCTCGGCTTACCACGACAGAACTGAGGATGTTAGCATGGGTTGTAAACGACCAAGTGCCAGCCTTTCTGTCGACGTTACGCCCGAATTGGCCAGCTGCGGACTTTGTAGGACATGCAACAGCGCCGATTCTGGTTTGTTATGTGAGTACCAAAACCAAGTGGGCTTCAAGCTGCAAGGTACGCTGGTCAATGGTAACAGAGAGGCTGCGCCCGCTCTCCCGAGTGCCATGCCCCTTGATTGTGCATGGGCGCAACACAGAGCCAGAGGTGGGACAGAAGTCCATCGTGGCCGCGAAGGGAAGAAGTGTGATGGGTTGAGCCCGAGCGACTGGCGAGACGAGCGAAGACGCGAGTGATAGCGACGACCGCATGGCCGCCCTGCATTGGAGAGGCATCTTGGGGGCAGCGGGTTGGCGGGGATCATGGGCGTGTCGCTTCTGAGGCCGGGAAAAAAGGGGACTCGGCGCCTCATCCTCTGTTCGATGCTGCCGTCCAGCAGCCGGCGGTTGCAAAGCCACAATCGGCGTAGCAGACTCAGGGCACTCCGGGCTCGCTGCGGGGAAGGGGACCATGAGGCACGCACTCTGGTTGACGTCGTCATCTGGAGTCTGACAGGTAACTGGCCTCGTACTTGACGTGCTGGATTATATTCTCCGAGCGTCCATGCGCATCCTCTTCCCATGCGTGAATCTCCCGCCACGGGTGTAAATTACATGACGAGCAGGCTATCGCAAGTCTCGCGTAAAAAGTGTTTTTGCGCTCGAGGCCGGCGAGGGCCAAGCTCCACGTCGCAGGGGGTGTGGCGGCACGGGTTGATTCGTGCCGCTGTCCGTCCCGAAGAGGTTGAGAGCAGGCAGGACGGCGGCCCTCGTCGTCGCCCAGCGCTAAGTGGCCGCTCTCGAGAGCGTCACCGAATCACCATGTCACCCGCTGGCGGTGCTGGGTGAGCAGATGGGAGCAGGCCGGCCGTTGGCTGTCTGCTGTAGGCGATCATGCGCGTGGGGTTATATTTGGACCTTCACCTGGCTGCGAGCTCGTCGGCCGCAAGCTGGCAGTGGAGCGCGCACGGGCCAGCGCACTAGACTCCGCCATCGTTCCTGCCTCAAGAGTCGCGGGCCTTCCTCCTGAGTGACCCGTCTTTCCGCCTCGCCCTCTAGCTCTCACACTGCACCCACACACTCGCTCTCGCAAAAGTCGCGACGCCAGCTCCCTCGTTATCGCTGCGTCGCGCAACGTATTCTGTATTGTCTTTCGGCCTCCCGTCACTCGTTTGCTTCTGCACCCCGACGCCGTCCGCCAGTAATTTATATAGCTGACCACCATTTACACGACCCATCCCGTGCCCAGCTCCCCACCGTGCCCGAGCATTCATATACGCACATCAGCTATTGCGCTCCGTCCACCGCGCCCATAACTCCATTCTTATAGCTCCCGCGACCACTGTGTACTGCTGCCACCGGGAGAGCACCAGAGGCAGCCCCGCCGCGGCGCTGCAGGTTCCCGTCGTCTCGAGTGCGCTGAGCATGCATCCATCCGCACTTCAGATGCAAGCCTACCCACCCACAAACGGCGCCGCTCCCCAGCGGCCAACGTCGCAACCACCGCCGGCCAACGCGAACGTCAAGCCAGCAGGACCGCCGCCGAAGCCGCCGCACAATGGCTGTTCCGACGTCAAGCCTCGCCTGACAAAGGAGCAGCACGATGTTCTGGAGACGCATTTCCAGCAGCACAGCAAGCCCACCACCGCCGTCAAGAAGAACTTTGCCGAAGCACTCGGCGTCCCTCTGGACAAGATCAACGTGAGCTGCTCTTACTCCAAAATTATGGTTCAATGGTACTGATCGGATGCGCGTAGAACTGGTTCCAGAATCGCCGCGCCAAGGTCAAGCAGGACGCGAAGAAACATGCGAATCAGCTCAGCATGAGCATGGGCATCTTTGCGCCGAACCACTCGCAGCAGATGCCCATCGTCAGCACGCAGTACCCTCTGCACACAGAGCAACCGCAGCCGCAGCTTCCAATCGCCCAAGATTACTATCCGGTCAGGGCTGACATCAGCCCTCCGAACCTACCGGTCCAAAGCATGGAGGACCCGTCAGCCCTAGGCCAGATGACCCTACAGCAGCCTTTCGAGATGCACCAGTCGCTGCGACCGATCCCCGAGGCCGATCGGGCCACCCAGTACAACCACGCCGCCGTCATGCAGTCCATCATCCTTGCTGCTAATGGGCCGTCCTACATGCAGAACCACGCTGCCTCACTGCCCCAGCAAGACCCCGCTTTCCCCTACGATACGGCAAACCTGTCCCATGGCCCGCCCAATGGCCTACCGGCCGACATGGCATTCACTGTGCCGCCAACGTTGCCCGAGGTGTCTTCCAGCGAGGCCTTCAGTTTCACTTTTGACGGTGTGAACTACGGTGCGCTTGGTGCTCCTCAAGCCGACGCATCCAACGGTGCCGCATCTCTCTCGCCGGCGCCCTCGCCTTTCTCCGGTGCCCAGGCCGCGGAAACCCCTCAGTCAGCCAATGGCCAGAACACGTCCTCCGTTGCTTCGATTGCGTCTGTATACACTAATTGGAACCCTGAGCAACCCAACGGGCCCGATGTAACCCCCAATGGTGGAGAGGACTACTTTGATCCACCCTATAACATGCCACAAGCGTCGGTCTCCGAACAAGCGTTGCCTTTCTGGGGTACCAACGAACAGGCCCCATTCACACAAGGCGAGTTGTATCAACATCCCAACGCATCTGCACACGCCATTCGGGCATCCCCTGAGCAGACTGATGTGCGCAAGCTGAGCACCGGACCCGTGGACTTCGAACCACCGGCCACCTTTGGCGACGATGCATTTGCACGAAGGAACTCGTCGACCACCAACCTCGCGCACAACATAGAGGCAGTACACATCCAGAGTAGCTCATCAGAGGATTTCAAGCAACCCACTCAGTCGTCAAGCATTGCTGCACGGAGACACAAGCGACCAACTGCGCTGAAC
This sequence comes from Pseudomonodictys pantanalensis, assembly GCA_019022785.1. Lineage (NCBI taxonomy): Eukaryota > Fungi > Ascomycota > Dothideomycetes > Pleosporales > Parabambusicolaceae > Pseudomonodictys > Pseudomonodictys pantanalensis. The sequence continues at coordinate 69,458 of JAFHBV010000190.1, forward strand.
CCTAGTACCCTGCGAAGTGCGTCATACTCCAATGCACCTTCGTCTCCAGGAAGCAACAGCGACCACACTCTTCGCAGGATACGGTCTTCCGGTCTTCCCAATGCTGGTGGGCGTGTCCAAAAGAACCCCAGCTCAGCGCAGCGTTCACCTATGACACTCACGTTTGCAGACGCTGCTGCCTCTCCGAAATTTGCCAGGACGTTCTCGTCTTCAAGCACAGCCGGCCAAGGCGGAAGCTTAGCGCCTCCCACTCCCTTAACGCCCAACGAGATGGGTCGGTTCCCATACTGGCAGAGCAATACCGTTATACGAAACCATCCCGCCATGCCCGAGCACAGCAGTCCAGAGTCTCTCAACGTGAATTGGTCTGCCGAACCCCAGTCCGCCGGCCTCTTCTCCGTGAATGGTTCGCCGCCGTCTACTCCCTTCGACCTCGCACAGGCCAATCAGACGAGGTTAGGGACCGACACCCTGTATCGTGATACACCCCCGCAGTCCGCACCTGCTACACAACAGACATTTCCTGGTGGGACATTAATGCAGCCTCCACAAATACGGGCTGGGTTCCATTCGACCACCGATCTCACGATTCAGCAACCGAAGCCTTCCCATTTCAGGAGGCCTTCGCTGCCCGAAACTGCGCATAACCAAGTCGATGACGCCAAACTGCAGTACCCTGTAGGGTTTGGCGGCTTCAACTACGAGGACTATAGCGACGTCTCTCTGAGCGGCATCACTCACAACGTCCCATTTGCACCTCCGGTATCCGCCATGCCCGACTTCCTCGTGCACGAGTACAACCCTCCCCACGGCGGACCTCATGCTGCATTGCTACGGCGGACCACCGAACCCCAGCCAAAGAATTACATTTTCGCCAACCAAGGGCCGCACGACTTCCGTACTTGAATGTCTGCATATTTCAGCTCTGGCGTTTGTTTATAACTGGATATATATGGGTCTCTTTTGGATATATACCCAGTAGGTGTGCAACCTACATCGGATTGACTATTCTTACAGCACTTGCGCGGCTGCTCTTGGATCTCCAATTTGCATCATTACTGGGAGGAACAACAAAAAGGGCCTCCAGCTGTTATCTCAATATCCGCGTCTCTACTGCTACTTGATGTTCTGCAACTTCCAGCGATTTTCACGACTATACGCAAACGCATCGGCTATAGCCGCTCCAGCACTAATTCTAATCCACCTCGAAAGCCTTCTTGTTCGTATCATTTTCTTATATATTTCCTAATTTGGCGCCGGGCATGGAAAATAACGGCGGGAACGAATCTGGGCTTTTCCACCTCTCTTCTTGGATATACAGGACAGGCACTCCTTTTGTGGGCTATTGGGAATTCACGCAGCGCTCGCTCCTTTGGGATACGGATCGGCATTTTTACATATTCCTCTTCTTCCTATACGAGGCCCTGGGAAGACGGCCTCCACGAGCACACCTATCCGCTCGCAAGTAATGTCTCTCATATTTCCTAATGCTCGGTTGGTCAGGCAGGCGCGCGTTTGGCATACGCATCGCATAGTGTAGGAGTAGATCAGATGTACACTTTGTTGTTTACGGTCTGGATCGCGATCAGGATCAACGAGCTTCAGCAAAGAGCAAATCAAGATGGGCAAGCGTCTCGACCAATTGTCATTATTGTGACTGGTCGATGATTTGCTGGTCTCATTTCATCATTCAACCTTCTGCCTGCCTGCTTGCCTCATTCGATCCTCGTGCCTCGCCGTTCACCGCATATTGATTTGCTTTTGCCAAGCCGACTGACTCTGTCAGACCTTCTGATCCCGATCCGAAGCTTCCGAGCTTTCATTATCGTACGCGTTATCGCGACGCCCACCCATAGTTTGGCCAGAACTCTACGCCCACGGAGAGAAAAAGGGCCAAGGGGTGGATGGCTTGGGGTGGAAATTTGAAATTGCCTGCGCCGATTGATCGCCTACAATTTCCCCGTGACCCGTTGGTTGGCAGCCTGGCTGGCAGCGGCGCAAGCTGGCAGGAGACAAAAGATACCGGTACGATATCCCGCTGTCATATCGTCTGCCACCGCCAAAGCCACCGATACTTTTTCTTGATTCATTTTCCTCCGCCACCCGCGGCCCCGAACGATTCCCTCGGCGCTCACCGTTCTTGAGGGTTCTCTGGTATTGTTTTTGCGTGTCTGACCTGCGTGTTGTTGCCCCTGCATGAGGTCATCACGATGGTTGCCAGAAGACCCCGTGTCCTGAAGCAGCCAGCGTGCCAGGTGAAAGGAGCAAGCAGGCGCAACAAAGAGGTTTGGACTAGTGCACACAGATTAACGTTTGACGCCGGTGCGCTCTCCAAGGCTTAGCTCGAAAATCAGGTCTTTTTGACGCGCCGCATTCGGGCCGGCGGGGTGTTGTGGATGCGTGGTTAGCGCAGATTCCCGGCCGATCTCCCTGGCACGTTCTTGGGCGAGCAACGACGTGCTGCACTGACCTCGGGCCCATTGGGCCGCTTCCCGATCGCCTTTTGCCTATCAAACTCTCTCTTGGCCGAGCATTGGGGGATTGGAGTGGAGTGGATCCACCCGAGATCCCCCGTGCAGCTGTCGAGTCAAGTGAGTTTGACTTTAGCGGTCTGTCTTTCCTGTCAATTGGGCGGGGTCTGGCTGCAGCAGAACATGAGGGCGTCATGCAGGGTGGAGTGAAAGGGGGTTGCTTTGTTTTTGGGGGCTTGGGATGGAGAGTTCCGAGGAAGTTTTCGTCGCTCGTTGCTCGTCGGAGGCTAAGCTCGGACGACGGCAGTCAGCACCGCCACTGCGGTGCGTGGCTTGCAGGTGAGGGACGCGTACCTGCATCTGCTTGTTTTTTTGGCTCGGAAAGCTGCAGTTCGCTGCGGTTTGTCTGTGGTGCGGGACGTTGGGCCGACCGAATCTAAGTTCATTTCTCCCCACTCCTCTTTTTCACCGTAGATCATGGGCTGTATTGTGTGTCGGTGAGCAGAAGGACAATGGCTGCCCTGCCTTTCGCACAATGATCCGATGCTCTTACGATCGGGACATGGATCCCAGTCTCTGGCTGAGATGCCTTGACGTCGGCATTGTCAAGGCCCCTGTGCGGGATGGGGGTGATTCTGCAGAACGTGCTGAATCGGGGAAGTGTGGAGTCAGGATCCTTGGATGGGGAAGGAGACGCGGGATGGGTAGATTTGCTGCCTTGGCGTGTGGCGGTGCTCAAGGGGTTTTTGCTGTTATTTTCCTGGGCAAGGAAAAGCAGGCGGACTCTGCCCGAGTCGCCGTTGGTGCTTGTGTCGTGGGCGCTGGGTTTGGTGTTGATGGTTCCGAGGCTGAAGGTCAACGGGCTGGTTGATGTTGATGACGAGTCATCATCGGTTGCCCGCGGAAGTTTTCGTGGGCTGCCGAGCTTGGTCTCTTCCTTCTTCCCAAGCGCGACTTGTATTTCATGCTATGATACTAGCCGGTCAGCTATGGTTCGTATTGCAATTCCCTCAACGCCGGGCACTGACACGGTTGTCCACCGAATTTTTGCGCGGCAATCGCGCAGAGGCACGAGAACACGTGATTTCGATAGGTGTCCTGCTGGGTTGGGATGGAACGCATCCCAAGCTCCAACTGGCGTTTTCATGCGTCGACGACTATCTTCTGCACCATTCCTCGATGCCTAAAAAGCAGGATCGAAGGAAGGGCTACATCATCTCATGTCCGTGAGGTTGAATCGCTTCTCAAATTCCGAGAGCATGGACCATATGTGGCCTTCGAACGTTCAAAACACACTCGAGGCCATGATATGGAGCCTAAAGCCAACTCTAGAAAGAACTGACGGGACTCATTCATGTGCAAGAGTGTCCAGCTTTTGTTAGAGCACAAGCGGGCTCACCATGTCAAGCACGGCAAGTATGGTGGCTCGAAATGTCGAAAATCACGTCCCATGCCCAGTCTTCTGCCAAGGAAACAAAGGAAATGGGACAATATCTTTATGCCAAGCAGTAGAACAGGGCCCTGCTGACACATCAACGTTCCCTCTTTCCAGACTGACTCAGACTTACTAAGCTCTAACGTATAAATCACATCCCCAGTGTCTCTCCTCGCGGACTTCTCCACACTTTCGACCTGCGAAACGGATCGAAAACGCTTCCTCGACCGCTCCATGGGACAGGAGCATTGGTGGTTGAAATTGAGAGGGGTGACTAGGCATGGAACACTTCAAAGACGATCCGGTCCAAGGCTCATATCGCTTGAGTCAAAAATAGTGACGCGCTTCTTGATGTGCGGAAGTGCTTGGGTTCTCGTTCAAATGAACAGAGCTACTCGCCACGTTCAGTGAAGGGAGAGCGGTGTACATAACCGCATAAGCAATCTGTACAAGCCCAGTCGTCAACGAAGAGATTCAAAAAAGGACAAGGTCATCCAATGAAATAGGAGAGAGCGATTGGCAAACGATTCCGATTTGACTTCCAGAAATACGGAGAACATCTGGGTATGTCGGCGAAAGGTGGGAAATCTTACAGAGACCGCTCGCGCCATGCTATGCTGGAATCTCTCCTCGCTGGGTATAAAAGACCCCACATTTCTCCGTATACCGGGACATTCCACATCTCCTCAGCCGTAGCTGAAATCTTCACAGCAGTTGCGTATGGAGTTCTTCGTCAAAGTAAGATCTTAGTGATCTCATACCCTGAGTAGCGCTCGATGACCAAACATTGCCGATTTATGAAAGTTAGGAAGCGTTTCTTATAATTCGCATATACCAAAGTGAAAATAAAGCTCGAGGATAGTGGTCGCAGTCTCGAAACCTGTGCTCAGAGAGCCCATGGCTTGTCGTGACCACTAACGCCAAATATCAGTACTACGGATCCTATATCTGAGTCCCTAGCTCTATTAGTAGAAGAGAATTAGAAGTATTTTTCTTTTCAAGTATGACTTAAGATTCTTTAAAATATATTGTCGCACGCTAGTAGTTAAGGAGCTATATTAGTATGCTTTCCGTGCGGTTCATGTAGATAGCTAGGCCAGGATGCACGCGAAGAAAATACATGATTTCCTTACCAAGATGAGCTCACATAAACCTATGCACAAAGGTGCGACATATATCGTACAGATCGCCCCTTTCTTTTACTCGCCGCATCGTTGTCCCACCGCCCGTGCTATAGGTAGACGAGGCTTGGCGGGACATTGATTCTATGTATCCATCTACACCCTTGTGAAGGGCCAGATTTTGGGCAATGGGCGGAAATGCCGACCGCCAGATGCTAAGAGATTCTGGAGCTGGTAACCTTCCGCTTAAATGTCGACCCCGCAATTAATCAACCACTCTCGACTCGGGCACGTCGGCTAAGTGCTAGAGTTATAAGCAAAATATCCCGCTCCGGATCACTAAGACAGTTTTCGCAGCAGCCGTCCTCTCAGACTCGCTGTGGACGCTTCCGCCGACCGACGAGAAGCTCTTCTTATAGGTACGCCAAGTCATCACCCTTTTCAAAACCTATACAAGCCAGAGGCACCGCAAGCAATACCCGTGGACACAGTTTTAGCTTGCGCAAAATTCTCCCTCAACATTCAACCCCACCATAACCCGTGGATACTTCGCTCACCAGGTAGCCTCGCCCGCCCACCTCGTTTCCCGGAAACGCACCCACAACCTTGCACCACAAGCACTACGACTTAAGCGATATCAATCGCTTTAGCGGCCACATACGTATATGAGCTGTCACTCGCCGCGGCAGAAAGACAGTGACGAACAATAGCACTGAGGAGGAGAATGTTGCCGCCTACGTCCAACATCAGTTGCTAGTGCCGGCAATGTCCACTTTGCATAGCAATCCCTATTTTTGGTCCAGACTGAGCGATGAAGGCCAGATCAGGTTGCTGAAAGTTCAATCCAAAGTGGATGAAAATCAAGAAATCCAATGCGAGCTCGAGACGGTCCATCTGAAGGACAATCCCAGCTATGTTGCCCTCTCGTATACATGGGGGCCTCCGACAGCTGAAGCCGCCGATGTAGGGGTAACCAGCATTCCAACCCATGCTATCAGGTGCAATGGGCATGTTATCCTAATCACCCGGAATCTACATGACTTTATTGAGAGGGTCCGCCACGACCCCAAGCTTAATTCACAAAAGTTTTGGGTTGATTCTATTTGCATTAACCAGCAAGACCCTGTAGAGAGGGGTAGCCAAGTCGCCTTCATGGCCTCCATCTACCGCTCGGCCTCGATGGTTATTGCGTGGCTAGGCGAGGAGGATGTCTACACCGAAGAGTCCTTCACGCTCATTAGGACTCTAGCAACTCTCTGCACGGGTTGTCGCACACAGATTATGCCCAAGAATATGGGTTCCGAAGCATTTGGGAATATTCTAGGGAGCCTTGCCAATGATCGCGTCTGGAATTCGTTAAGACAGTTCTGGCAGCGCAGGTACTTCAAACGAGCTTGGATCATTCAAGAGGTGGCACTAGCCAAGAAAGTGATAGTCCAATGTGGCCGACATACCCTTGACTGGGACCACATTGTTCGGGTCTCATGGTTTTCGACTGTTACTGCTTGGGCTCAATTCCTGAATTTGGGAATGCACGAGTCAACCGACCGGGGGTACTCGAATCATGCCCTGCCATTATATCTCGCTGCGAATGCCGAATTAAAGCGATCGGAGGGATGCCGCACTCTACTCTACGCTCTTATTAGGGCACGACGGTTCGAGTGCTCGGACCCCAGAGACAAGGTGTATGCCCTCCTTGGCCTTGCCGCAAATTATACCAAGGAGAAGCCGCGTCTGCGGCCTGTCTATGGGGATCGCTCAGTTGTCAACACCTACGTTTGCACAGCGGTTCAGATATTGGAAGATGGGGACGATCTGCTACTCCTTGCTCATGCCGAGGGGCAAAACTTTCAAGGAATTGAAGGCCTTCCATCCTGGGTTCCGGACTGGTCCTGTGAGAAAGGCTTGGGCCTTGGATTAGTTGGGTATACTAGGTTCGCAGCTGCAGGCGAATTACCAAAGAGTTTGAGAATTGACGAATCAAACATGTCATTGACCCTGCACGGGCTGCAGCTTGACCGGATCGTTCAAGTCGGCGAGTCCAAAGATGAGGCGCTCATTCACAGGAAGCCCGCGTATTTTCCCGGCTGGATCTCTATCCTGTCCACTCTTCCCGCAGTATATCACAACGGGCAACTAAAAATCGAAGTGTTCTGGAGAACTCTCATTACCGACACAGCCTCCCACGTTGGTCAATCAGTACAGCACCCGGCTGCAGAGGAATTCAGACTTGCATTCTGCGATTGGCTAACGCGCATTTCTCTGAGCTGGATGGACGAGCCGCCATCAATAGAGAAGAAGCGTTTGTTAGAAGGGCTTACCCACCTCGCTGCCTCCGACGAGACTGGACTCGTAGCAACTATTGTGGACAGACTAGACATGGGCCTGACGAACAATTCGTTGTCTCACTATATAACCAACCTGAAGGATGCCGGTGATCCTCCAGACGCAGATCATTACGAATCCATCCTCAACCACTCTTCCCAAACAAGACTCCTACGAACTAGTGCCAACTATCTCGGCCTCGCAACGACATCTGTTAGAGAGGGGGACTCCGTATGGATATTGTCCGGCTCTCGAGTGCCGCTTATCTTACGAGAAACCGGCCCACTTAATCAATATCGCATCGTAGGAGGGGCATATATTCATGGGTTTATGCACGGGGAGGCGCTGATGACTGACACGGTCCTTACGAAAATTAAAGTTGTGTAGCATCCAGTTCTACGGGCGTTATTCTTCTTCTTGTTGTTGCTTTAGTCCCCTATTTACTTACTTAAAGGGTCTTACTAGGGACCTGCAGTTTTAATAAAGATATGTTTTAGAGAGACTTTAATTTAATTAATTTATTATATCTATCTTATAGTCTAAGTAAGTCTATTAATTACTAATCCTATCAAAGCCATTCAGAACCGAAGTCACGAGTGCGTCTGTTCATGAGGAGTGGAGAAGCACTTGCTCCTCACGAAACTTTCAAGGGAACTGAAGCTACTAACACGCTATCCGGGTCCAAAGCACATTACAATATCCGGATGGTGGTCAGAGGGAGAGCTTCTTCAGCCTAGAACTGGAAGTGTCCGCCAGCTCTTGTGTGCCAGATCAAGAGTCCAGTAAAACTTCTCATCTCCGGTAATCCCCAGACTGCTCTCCGAATTCCACATGTGGGCAACGTGTCAGGAGATGGAGTATTGAATCAGCTCATCCTATGCGCAGCTCGAGAAGAAAGCAGTAGCCCCAAATGAATTGAATAAAGAGAACGCAATGGGAAAGCTCTGCTGTTCTGCATCCTCGAAGTCGATTCCAAAAGTCTTGACATTCGGACTCATGCTCAGAAGCTCTAAACGTGTCATCACTCTTGAACGGTGGCAAAAGGCTACAAAACAACATTGGTCTTAACTACGCCTTAGTTTGCACATCCGGAGCTCCGTTTGGATGCTCTGTATGTTAGGCATCCGGAGAGGCGTTTCCTTGTCAAAATTGTGCTCTATATACCCGTTCCAGACTTTAATATGCAAAACCCAACCAACCATGTCTAGAAGCTACAAACTCCATCGTTCAGGAATGCTGGCAGAATTCGAAGCCTACCTCATTATTTTCATACGTTTCGAAACGCGGCCAGTGATTCTTGATGCGAGCGGAGCGGCACTGTCCAAAACCGTAGTCGCATGCTCCAATGAGCAGCAAGTGAAGCAGCAGTCCTTTGAAACCCTCTCTTGAGCGCTACATATTTGGCGAGACTGGCCGTTGATATACATTTCACAAAAAGAGCTCGCGCAATTGCCATGGATCTTCGAAAATATACAGCGGATACCCTTGTGACCTCTCACCTTTGAAGCAACAACCTCTAGCCGATGAAAACCCATTAAAGCTGAGCCTAACAAGTTTATGGCCGCGAGTGAGCAGACTGCGTGTCAAAAATGACAGACAGTTCTACTCATGCTCCCGAAGACCGGAGACTTGCGCGTACTATTAGAAGCACCGTCGTGACCGAGGAACGAACCCGTCCAAGAACCAGAACAAATTCGCAGAATATCCATGTTCCCAGGTCGTTCGTAAAGTGACTAAGGCATTTCGAGTCAATGCCAGGTCGCCGGAATGGGATTGAACTTGGCCCGTGACAGCAATTGAAGTGGTGGTGTCTCGAAATTTCCGCCCTGCATGCACATGTTCTCCAAGATCCCGCGCTGCTCTGCACATCAACCAAATAAGCACGGCAACGTATACACCTGGCTTCCAGAAACGTCCGCTCAGGCATTTCATGACATCTCGAGTGATTGGAGCAACTTCGAAACGCTCCCCGCTGAGCCGAATGGTAGCAGCGCCACATACATGCGGCGCGTTTGGAACACCATAGCAATACCTTGTATGTTGGAACCGGCTCCTTCTCGAGTGGCTGCCCGTTCCACAAAATGGGCCTGAAAATGTTGATGAGTTTCTGCGACCGCAGCATGTTTGCTGAAAACTTGGAATCGGACGAATACATGACTTCGAAAAATAGGGTGCATTCGCAACATCGTAGCGAGTGGACCTGGGACCTATCAAAGGTGACCAGGAGGAGACACTGGATCCTGAATTATCTATCAGCAAATTGCCAACAGCTGTACCGCATGGGCAAGTTCAGAACTTCACCATCTGCAACTTCATGACCTCAGAGTGTCAGAATGATCCAAGCTACATGCCGATGAAGACCTGTCCAAAAAGAAAATGACTTGCGAAATATGGAAGCAAGGGAGCTGGAGATTCATCAAAGACGCCAGGAAGATATTCCATGTTTCTGAAGATTAGATCCTGCTATATCCATCAGCAAGGTCCCAGCCTCGACAAGCATATAGACAAGTTGAGAAACGCATCGTTTAAAAGTCCATGCCGCCGGACTGTCGAAATAGCAATGCTTGCAACCTGATGCGGACAGTCGAAAAAATGACACATGAACGCAATGTGGTCGCAGGCGAGCCGAAGACCTGTCAAAAGAAAAACAACGGAGGACCATATGTCTGGAGCTCGGATCTTGTTGTCTCTACCAGAAAAGTACACACTTACGGACAAAATGGGCAAGTTGAGAACTCCACGAGTTCCAGGGCATGGCCTCGGGCTTTCGGGACGAGGATCAAGACTCCCGATGCCGGACAGTAAAAGAAGCGTTGAAAATGATGCATGGAAGCAGGTGGAGCGACGACCTGTCAAAACCTCAAATTGAAGCTCGATGCTTGGGAGATCACCAGTCGACAGACAGCTCACTTAATCTTGGTCATGATGATTGCATGTGCCGGTCGAAAAGGACAAGAGAGAGGTGGTCATGGACTGTTGGCGGGTTGGAGCGACCTGAAGTCGAGTCAGTGTCCTGAAACTTGGAAGAAACCCAAGCATGGGGGCATTTCACAAGCACGAAACCGACCGAACGATGTCGGATCGTGGCGCATTGGCAACCGTTAGGATCATCTGCTGCAAAAAGAAAGGGGGTAATATCCGATGGGTTTCTGCGAGGATATTTTAATCACTACTCGCAACTTGCTTGCTGAAACCTTGAGGTTATTATTGAATGACCCCAAAAAGAGGATCATATACCGTAAATGGAAGCCTGGGGCAGAAGAGGAGCTACATGTTGGCCAAAAGCGAGAAGAAAACCAGTAATGGTGGCGAGAATTGAGAGAGGGTTTCAATGATGTCAGTATCGATGATGATGAAGATGATGATGCGTAGCATCTCGTGGATATGTTGGCCCTGAGCATCATCCGCTGCATGTTCATTGAATAGCCGTGATATGCGCCTGAGATTGGACCTGATGCAGCTCATCAGCACACATTCAGAATATCTTGACGTCGTCTCGTATTTCCATTTTGGCCACTATTGTCTCATCTAAGGCCCGTTCGATCAAGCCCTCTTCGTCTCCCCTCCATGCAGCTCTCCTAATACTCCGATAGCTCTCTCCTTACGCCCAACTTCAAGTACCCCTCCCCTTCCAAATACTCCACAATCTGCTTCACCGCATCCTCGACACTCGTCTTATCACTCTGAATCCTGACCTCCGGATTCTCCGGCGCCTCGTACGGCGCGCTAATACCCGTAAATTCCGGAATCTTGCCCTCGCGCGCCTTCTTATACAGACCCTTTGGATCCCGCTGCTCGGCGACCTCGATCGGAATGTCCACAAAGACCTCAACGAAGGGGAGCGGCTCGTCTTCCGGGTGCGCGGCCACGGGCGCGGAATGGAGCTCGCGGGCGACGGCGCGGTTGGCGCGGTAGGGCGAAATGAAGGAGGTTATGGCGATGGTGGAGCTGTCGGCGAAGAGTTTGGCGACCTGGATGGGTGTTGCGTTAGCTCTCGTTCCTTGAAATCCATGCTATTTTCCGTGCGCCATGGCTGGCTGTTGCTCGGCGCATTGCGTGCTCACGCCTTATCTGTCGCAATCACGGGGCGCATTCCACATGCCTCTGCTATCCTCCGAATATTCTCATTCCTATCCTTCTCCGAGAAGCCCAGGTCCTTGTTGAGACCAAAGCGCACGTTGTCGCCATCGAGTCTGTAGGCCGCGAAGCCGAGATGCAGCAGGTGCTGCTCGAGGGCGGTCGCGATTGTGGATTTGCCCGAGGCAGAGAGGCCGGTGAACCAGATTGTGAGGCCGCGCTGCTTGCGGTATGTGTTGCGCTCGCTGCGGGAGAGGGATGGGTGCCAGGTGATGTTGCTGTGGGTGTGAGTGTTGCGGAAGGGAGGGATGGAGGGGTGGTGGGGCTTACGTCGCCATGTTGGACAGATTGCGGGGTCGGCAATGGGCGTTGAGAGGAGGATACAAGTGGAAGGAAGTAGTGCGAGAATTGAAATCGAGGGCCTTTGAAGTAATGAACGGACATTGGCGGGCGTAATTCACCGTTGTCGCAATTCCTCGTGCATTCCGAAAATTCTTAGCGGCAATGACGTGCTTCCGATGCGCCCTGCAGCAGTCGGGTATACTTGCCGGTAGATCCCTCGCGCGCTATTACCAACGTCGTCTCTTGATCGTTCACCGTATAACGATTCTCTACCCCGTCTTGTAAGTGCTGTCGATCGTAGTCATGCTGAATATTTGGCGTGGGCGGACTCGAGCTCTGCACAGGCTCACGGCAACCCGCCCTTGATGTTGTGCATGCTGGCTGCGTCGTCAAACCGCTATAAGCGGAAGAGCACATTGTAGAAGAAGGTTTCTGCTGACAACGTCATACACAATAGGTGAGACATGATAGTTCGGGTCGCTTGATCAGTAACCGGTGCAATTTTCTAGCCCACTCACAGCGAGTCTTTGGTATATGCGCAAATTCCAAAGCCGAAAGAAAGAGGATGGGAAGTTTCAGGGAGCTCGAACGGAGAGCCACCAGGGGTAAGGTTGTAGATGTAGCGAGAATCACGGTAAAAGAAATGAACATCAAGAGCACGGAAGTTCAAGATTACAAATAAGGCATCTGAGTGTAATTCAGCACAGCATCACAAGAGGCACGGTGTATGGACAAACTAAATTATGTATAAGGTGTTTGTGCGTGCCATATTGCGGGTGACGCAAGCACTGAACACAGTAAAGAACACAGTAAAGAACACATGAAGCTGCAATACCCTGCGGGGACAAACTAAATTATAAAGGAAGTGGAATTGGGGTATCTATCGAAAAGCTTTCCAGACACTGGCCCCAAGCAACGCCAGCATCAGTCGTCAGCAGCCAAGGTATTATCTGACGCCCTCCCGAACACAGCAAAAGCCATGAACGGGTGGAAAGGGGGAAGACCCCGAAAACAAAAACTAGCGCTCAATCAGCAGAAAACGAAATTTCCAGACACCAGCTCCAACAACGCCGGCATCAGTCGTCAGCAACCAAAGTATTATCTGACGCCCTCTCGAACACGACTAAAGCCACGGACGAGTGGAAAAGGGGGAGGAAAGGACGGGGGAGGGGGAATTACTCACCAATCATACTCACCTTTGTCTTCCTCCTCACTCTCCGAATCCGAGAACGCCTCGTTCTCTGCCCACCGCGGCCGTAGCTCCTCCTCCGTTAACGGTCGGATCAGTGCCCGGGGGACACCGAATACTGTCGAAGGACCTTCTACCACCGGCCGGGTTGCAAAGGTTTTGCCAGGATCGAGACGCTGCAATCTGTCGGCATGGAACGCCTCCCATCCCTTGCTGCACCCGGACCGATAGTAGTCGGTCACGTTGTCGTCTCGACAATGGACGCGGGACGGAAACGGGCGCCAGGTCGAGTCCAGCTTCCTCCCGAACTGGTCGGTCCACTGGATCTTCTGGCGGCCCGGTATCGGAATTGGACGGGAGCGGGGTGGGCGCCAGGTGGGGTCCCGGGGAAGCGGCGGTGACCGAAGGCGAGGGGGGGGAGGGCGGCGGAGGATGGGGAGTGGCTGGGGATGGAAGCGGACGACCCGTGGTGGCGTGTAGCTCACCAGGGCGTCGCTGGAGGAGGAGGACGGGGGGGAGGACCGGAGGGAGGACGAGGAGGACAGGGAGAAGGGCGAGGAGCGGGAGCTGGTGAGCGAAAACGCTCGGCTGGCAACGTTAGCTGCTGAAATCTGTGAGGAAGTCATGGTACTTAGCAGATTGCAATTGTGTTATGGGGAGGAAAGAAATGGGAGGGACGACGTGCCTATATGGGCTTCTGAAGACACCGTGTCCGTTCAACTCGTTATCTTTCGAAAAGAGCTTAGGGGTGCTGGCAGACCAGTCGATAGGAACGCTTACTATGAAGCTGGGGACGGATTGGCTTGAATATTGACTCATATGGATGCCCGTGGTACTGAAGAGCGGACTATTCTAACATAGGTCTGGGATCGGAGGAGAAGCTGAGAAGCAGGACGCGAACTGAGGAGTCATTCGCAGCCTGAGCAAAATCGCACGATTCGAAGCGCGAACGCCTCCTACCTTGATACTGACACACCAAAACAGCGTATTGACATTTGACTGGTGTCTGCCATATCACTTACGTACGGCTGGCGAACTTATTTTTGGTTGAAGGTTGGGTTTTTCTGATTACGGACAATTGATCTTTGGCTCGACCGGTTTTCGCATCGAGCCTCTATTGGGTACCCGAGTGCGATCATTGGAGATGAGGGCTTCGAAACGAATTCGAATGCGATAGCGAAGAAGAGATATATGGGATCGGGGCCGCATAGAGCGCAGAGTTATACATTGGAAATAATGCAAGGCTCATCGTCCATTGATGGCCGCCGCGAAATTGGGACCTCCCGAAAGTTGTCCGTGGCGATACTGACCGGCTGGGGAGGTGATTGCGAAACCGAAATCGGGGTACTCAAAAGGGCCATGCTGAACCGAAATAGTGAAGCTAAATTGATCGGATGCGAGACTACTCCGAGACTATTTTTGGGCGGTATCGTTATACGTCGTTGGTATTTTGTTGCTTCTCGCTTCCCATTGGGAGTTTCTTTAAGCTACCCAATCGCAACACTAACACATCAGAAATTTACCGGCTCTCATCAGGCGACAAAGAGAATGAAAACTGTTCAGAGTATGCAGAGGGGATTTGAGACACGATAATTTAGGCCTCACGCTGCGACGTAGACGACTTGGTAGCGCTTTATTTTCCGTCCTTTTGTACTTGCTTGCAACACTCAGGTAGATTGCTCTCTTAAATATTAGAAATTCTAGGCTTAATGTCTCTTTAATTTTTCTGTAAGAAGACATGTAAACTTAACTTAGAGAATATAACGTATATTATGGCGAACTAGTCACACAGCCAGGCTGGGCATTATGCCAGCTAAGACTAGGGATCTTAGATGTAGCGATCTTATCCGCCCAAATAACTCGTTTAGTTGAGAATAAAAAGCCTCGAGTATAAAACTTGGCGTCCAAGTTGTTGGATAACCAGTTGAGCAACTATTACTCGCTTCTAGGCGCATTTCATTCAGGCTGCTTTTCAAACTGACTTGTACACAATCTCACACGACAGAATCATTAACTCTCCATCCATAATTCCATCAACATATGCCTCCCCGACCAGGGAGAAGGTGGATGGCGATACTCCCGGAATTACATATAGTGCATTAAAGCCGTAGAAAGCAACAACCGTGACACCCATTGCAATGCAACCTGAGCCTAGTCCTACGTAGCCATTCATGGTAATAAATACTCGGCAGTCTGGGCGGGCCGTCACCCCGTCGATATAGAGCCTTGCGTCCTCAGAGAAAGGCGTAGCACGCTCAGTGTTCAGACTCAAAGATGCCAGTGCTTTCCGGTGCAAGCCTTGAAGATTAGGGTGGTCCCGAATAATAGTTTTGGCTACTGTGACTTGACTTGCAACAGCCACTCTCCAAGTTGCCTCTTGACGTGTAATACGTATCTTTTCCGAAGAGCTGCCCACAGCTACCCCCATTAATATGATGCGCGCAGCTCTTCAGACGATAACAATTATACAATGCCGTTGCTGGGGCGACCAAGACCTCATGATGGCTTTGATGGCTAGCTTGCGATTGCGCATGATGCGCCGGAGGTCGTATAGTCCTGGAAGGCGGCTGAATTCCCGGTTTCTGAGGTCCTTGTGGCTCGCAACCGCACGACTCCCGTTCTTTATATTTGAATTCTAAAGCAACTGCTGATCTAGAAGTGATTGTCATTCAACTATCTGAGAGACTAGGGATGGCTGGCGATATTTCCTTCATGAACCGGTCTATGTTGCGGGCTCTCTGCTTCTCCGCTTCTTTGAAGGACCATTTTGCTCCCGATCTCAGTTGCTGCGTGGATTGATATGGACATGTTTTCATCCATTTCGACCATCTCTCTATAACTACAATCGCCTCTTCATGAGAAACCTTGAACCATTCGCGGTGACATTTTAAGCAACCCCTACAAAAGATTTCGATTCTTTGATGATCTAGCTCTGCGTGGCATAGAGCCTCGATGCGGTGGGCATTTGGAATAACAATGGCAGAGCCAGAGTGAAGAGGATATAGGGATTTGACTTTCCTGTTGCACTCAAAGGTCCACTCTTCATGGCGCTTTTCAATAGAACGACCGGTATATCCGATCTTCACAAATCCTTTATTTCCTTCAACTTCGTAGAGATAGACATGCCCGTCTTTCCGGTCTATCTCGTTCAGGTTTTTCTTCATTACTTTTTGAACCTGTAGATATGCAGCTGTGTAACCATCATCTTTATCGTGTCTCGGGATAATTTCGAAGGGGGTGGTGTCATAAGCCTTGGGCCAAAATGTGCTTGGATCTTGAGTGAAATCTGGACATAACGATCGCGGGTTCGTCGGCCTTGATAAACTTCGATTTCGCATGATGAAGTCACTACTGGTTTTGGTCGAAAGGTTGTCGATCTCTTGAGCGTTTAGAGCTGGAGCTTGACTTTCGGTTACGTCTGGGGCGTCGCTTTCGACGGACTGCATCATCCCTGAATCGACCTGTTTGCAGATCTCCGCGATATCGAACTTCCATGATGCCACCTTTTCGATAGGTCTGTTACCAATATGTAGATCACAGTACATATTCGCTTGAAGCACTCTGAGATATCCGTCAAGACAGGTATCGTCCAAATAGACTTCTGGTTTGATGATCTCCCCAATCGTTTTTGTGCAGTTATGAACCTTTTGGCCCCCAATACTCTCCTGGCAAGGCTCGTCTGGCGTTATCTCGACGCACTTCGCTGAGACTCGACCAAGAGCCTCTTTGATTCTTTTTCAATCGATTGAACTACTTTACTATTGCCATCTCCAACAGGGAACGCCGCTTTCCAGACTTCAATTCGAGAGTCTTTTGGGTCGCCACGGTTATGCGATTGACAATGCACAAGCGTGGCTAACTTATCCAACTCTGTTTCGAGTTCCGGAGATGACTGTGTGAAGGTAATCATTGACTCCACCTGGGATATCACCTGGCCTCTGTTCCTTTTCGGTGTCGGTTTCCTGCAAGGCTCGCCTGCCTTTGTAGGACCTCCGCATCGCCCGTCGTTCAGGCCCAGATCACTTCTCAGGGTCGAAGCATCTGTGTATTTCCTATTCTCTGCAGATTTCTCGTCTTGAGCCATACATGTTGACGGGTACTGATCGGCTCTCGTTGGAGGAGTGGCAAGTATGGAAGAAACGATTCTAGGGGGACACAGGTCATCTTCGGGCTCTCTCCAGAGCTCGGAAGGACTTAATCTCGTTTGTCGTGGCGAATTCGGAGGACTCGGGTAGATGGGCGTCGTGTTGAAATTCTGAGGCTTCGATTGGTCCTTCATGCGCGGAGTGGTTTCTTCCTGGGTCTCTTTGCTCAAAAACATGACTCTAGCGGGAATGCTATCGGCATTATGCGAACGACTGGGGATGAGGTCGTGGTGCTGGCGCTTGGTTGTTGGGAGAGGAGGCTGGCGGGGTGATACCGGTCATGTGATACTTGGCCATATATGCATCGTATCTTCTTGTCCGGATTGTTCTCGTCCGCGGTGGGCGTGATAGAACCTCGCTAAATTTGCTCCAGCGATGGCTTGCCATCCAGGGCGCAACAGCAGTTGTGGAGGTATCTGCTGGCGACGTTGGAGGAGCTGATATCTGATTATGAACACTGCTTCGAGCGAGGTGAGAGGGAAGGTCGGAATGGCAAATACGCTAATCCCAATGTGTATTAGCTGCTTTTCCCCAACATGGTGCCCGAAGCCACCTCCAGAGCTGTCAACTCGAAGACGCATCGTGTCCCTCCATGTCCTCTTCTACCTCCATGTCCATCCTCGGCTTTAAATCCATTTGTTGCTATGAGATCTAATTTCGATGCGCGAAGCCTGCATCACGCGGAGCTGGCAATATCGAGGTCTTCACCTCCTAATCGCTCTTCTCATGGAGGCCCCGTTCGAACGAGGCAGTCTGAGGAGGTCGTACACCACGAGCTGATAGCGGACATCCTTCTCTTTTGAGCCAGAGACCCAACTACCTAGGAAATATGCGAATACGAGCGCCAATTTAGATCCCGTTGAAGTGGCTGCTGGGAATGTAGTCGTTTTGTTATTCCTACGCTGAGCTCTGGTTTCAGCCCGGCGCCGCGGCGGAAACAGAAACGCTCTGATTCGGCGACGGGCTGCCCTCCGGTACACTTTCACACCGGTGACTACGGTTTCAAAATCTCGTTGGATGGTTCTTGGGCGCCTTCATAGTCCTTCCTGGCCAGAGCAATGCCCCACACCGCCTCATTCATCGCCCAGTTTGACCGCCTTGTGTAGACCACCGACTATGCTAGGTGTTCTCGCAACGAGCATTCGATATGAACGATATCCCTTTGTTGCTGCCTGCTATTCACGGATCAGACCACATTCTTATGCCTTGTTTAGCAACACGACCGGTTGCCCAATCAGAGCCTACTGTAATGCATGTGCAGACAGTGGTTTGGCCCCCAAAACCGTTGCGCATTCGTATCAACCAGTACCCGCGAAGGCGATTAAGCCACGGAGGTATACTCCGTATCAAGCAACTCAGCTTTCGTATTGAGGGTTACAAATTCCTGAGGGCATTCTCAGGGGTATGTTGGACAAGCTTGCTACCAAGTATAAGAAGGTCAAGCTTCATGGCCGAGAAGCTTGGCGGTGAGCAACTTCTCTTCGATATCACTTTTCTGCCAATACTCCTTACAACCTAGCAAGCTACAATGTCTTTCCTCAAGAAAAAGGTTACCAATTTCTCTTCCAGCCTGGGTGCTGGTGGCAGCAAGGGACAGGAGAATGACCAGCAAGCTACCCCGTCACGATTCACCATTCCAGGTTCATCTACCCTTCGAGGAGCCATCCAAAACATAGGCTCTTCCTCCAATGATCAACGCTCGGCTTCATCAGACGAGCGAAACCCTCATCCGGTGCCCGCGTTCGCGCCGCCAACCTTTCCGCCAACACCCGTGTCCCCTCCTGATCAACAAGCCCCTGGGGGACAATATCAGGGTCCAGAAGTTCAAGGAGGCCAGAGTACTGGTGCCTCTTCATATTTCGACTATTCCACCCATGAAAAGCCTTCTCCTTCGCCTTCTCCGGCTGGATTGGCGACCCCAGGATCGACGGATGCTTCTGAGCAAACGATGGTAAGCACGCAGCCGACTCTAGAGCCCCCTTCTGGGCCACAGACACCAGGGCCAGAACAAACTGCGCCGCCCAAGCCGGAGAAAAAGTCCAGCAGTTTTGGTTTCTCCAATATACTCCGGAAGCCGAACGAACCGTCGACCGACACGGTCGAGCAGAAACCGCCAAAGGGAAGCGACTCCCAATTCAAACTCAAGATTCCGAAGTCACTTCGTGATGTTGCCAATCTCAGTGAGGTGGATATCGACTTCTCAGGGGGGGACATCAGCATCGTGTCCGACTCCAAGAAGAGGGAGAGGAAAGAAGGGCTCTGCACGAGCTGTTCGAGGATCAACTTCGAGCAATTCGACGCTTCCAATCCCCAAGCCAGCGTTAACGTCCCGAGCAACCCACTCACCCACAAGCTGATCTTCATGGACCGCATTTTGCGCAAGAAGCGGAACAACTCATGCAAGTTTTGCTGCCTTATCTTCGACGCGATCGCGGAAAACGATCCATTCAACCATCCAGCCGTCAAAAACTACTTACCAGAGAAGCTCATTGGCAAAACCTTTCAGCTCTGGGCTGAGAGCCTGAACTTCACTCGACACATCCCAATGTACAAAAATGCCTATCCGTTTGGGTGCAGCCGCGACAACGTCGAATTGCAGCATGACGTCCAGGGAGACGATGTTGTCGTGAAGGGCAGCTCGGGTAGCGACGACCTCTCTCCAGATGATGTGGCCACAGCCGCAAGTGTGGTGGGCGCCGGGACCATGGTCGGTGGAATATGGACTGAGACAGACAAAGAGAGAATCCAGATCATGGGAACAGTTGGCACACTTATCCCAACGATCACGATGCTGGCTACGAACTTGGACAAGCAGCTGCCGGTCGCCATTTCGATCATCCTCCACAACGTCGGTGATGCAGATGCTGGCCTTCTCAACATTGACGTTTGGGGCTATGGCAATGGACATCGCGCTCCACTCTCGCGCATCAGTTCTTTCAACCTTCGCGTCGCCTCGGGCTATCAACTCAACCAAACTGGGAGCCTCAACTACGGGCGGTTACTTCAACCACAAATCGACGTCGAAGGAGATTGTAAGAAGTGGCTGGACAATTGCTGCGAGTCTCATGGCCGTGCGTGTGATGAGCCAGCCTGGTGGAACGAGCTGCCATATCCTGAAGGCCCTCACTTCAGGTTACTAGACGTTACGCAGATGCGGATCATGTCGGTCCACACGTCGGATCTACAAGGACAGAAGCCCATGTATGCAGCCCTGTCCTATGTTTGGGGTGTAGCTGGGAACTTCTGTCTAAGGCTCCATGTGCGTAATCTGGAGAGCCTCGGTATGCAGTTAGAGGGACAATCGTTGCCAATGGCGAAGACGATTCGTGACGCCATCGAAGTTACCAGGAGAATGGGCATTCGGTACCTGTGGGTAAGTCGCTACATCCCGGATGCACACTTGCACAGTTGCTAACGCAGGCTCTCTCTGCAGGTTGACAGTCTCTGCGTAATCCAACACGATGGCAGCGGCCCCGACGACCCCGAAGCGCGAGCATCACAGATCGAGCAAATGGACAGAATCTTCGGTCACGCCGCAGTTACTATCGTTGCTGCCGATGGCCTCGATGCCGAAGCGGGTCTGTCTGGTGTCTCGCCCACGTCAACTCGAAGGCAGGTCGCAAGCCAAGTCCTGACAAACGTCAACGTATTGCTGGCCGTCCAGTACAAGAGCACATACGGCAAGTGGGATACGCGTGCATGGACCTTGCAAGAGAAGCTCCTCTCGCGCAGGATGCTGATCTTCAACAACGGCTACGTGAGCTTCCATTGCCGAGACAAGACCGGTATACTGCGTGAGGACATGCCCGCACGTCACGCAGGCAACGGACCACTGCCGCTCGCGACCATTGGTGACCCTCCAGCCGAAGCATCGCTGATCAAGCACGACTGGGACGGCTCACCGAAAATCCAACGATCCGCCTTCTTCTCCGAGTACACCAAGCTACTGGGTCAATACACGAGTCGCGACATGACTGATCCGAACGATGCTGTTAATGCCATTACGGGTCTTCTGAAGGTGCTGGAGAAGATGATGTACTCGCGCACTGTCTTGAACAAGTTAAATGCCCCGGCAGGCTGCACCTTGCACGGATTACCCGAGCGCTTCCTCGACCTAGCATTGCTATGGCAGCCACCAGCAACGAAGGCCGTCTATCTCACCAAGCGCGCACAGGACGAGTTCCCAAGCTGGTCGTGGACCGGCTGGCAAGTCAGCAAAGACCCCGATTTCGACCCTACTACGGCACAGATTCACCATGCTAAGCCTGGCGTACGGTTTGAAGAACCTTTTTGGGTGGCTACGAATGACAATTTGTCGCTCAAGAAGGTCCTTGCAGGATTCGTTGATGGCATCATTGGTGAAGAACGCTTCAAGCCTTTGCTCTTGTGGTACAAGTACCCCGTCGATCGAAGCGCCCAACATCCTTTCGAAATGAGCACAGATCCCAGGCTCTTTTATGTTAATGGCCATGGTCTGGGTCTTGACTTTGGCATCTTGGACGGCGAAGAGCTTCAGAAACTTCGAGCATCTGCGGTTCAATTCCAAGCGAAGGGAGATTCGCAAGTCCATCCCGGCAGGCCCTTTGTCAAGCCTGACACTCCCCTCGACCACCGCCACCTCGTCTGCGAAACGCAAACCGCCCGCTTCCGACTCCGCGACGCCAAGCCTCGCAAAGAGCTGCTATGGAAGAAGTCTCCTAAGAGCCTTGTCGTCGACACGGAGCTGACGATACACGAGGTTGAGATGCTTGATGAATCTGACAACGTTGTTGGGTGGACGATCCCGACTGACGCGCGAAAGAGTCCGTCAAGGGATCCCTATGACTTCATTCTCCTGTCAGAGAGTCAGTACTGGGGTAATGAGAAGCGGGTTGATGTTTCAGGCTTACCGTTGTATAATGTCATGTGGGTACAGTGGGACACTAGGCATGAGTTTGCGACGAGGGTAGGGTTGGGAAAAGTGAAGAAGGGAGCGTGGAGCGCGGCGATGCCAACGAAGGAGGTTGTGATTCTCAAGTAGTGTTGATTTAGTATGCGAAGGTGACTGGCGCGGGCGCTCGAACTGTACGAATGCAATCATGATCTACCATGTGCAATTCAAACAAGGACTACTTCCTCAAAGCGCTCCAGGTCCTCGTACTCCTCCGGCACAGCTAGTGTAAGCTCATGCTCCTTCAAAGCCACCAAAAGGAGCGTCATGTTCAACGCACCACCGAACATTGAATACCGAGTCTGTGTCCATGCCCAGCGGGTCATCTTCTCGGTAACGGCGGGTCCCATGACCTGATACTCCGCCACACCAGGGCTCACATCGCGCAGAATCAATGGCGTGGCTAGACCAATCACCTTAACAATGCGATCCCTTGGACGAGTGCCAATGCTTGCCGTACCGATTCCGGCGCCAGGACTGTAGATCAGGCACCGTTTCTGGTTGGTACGTCCGCTGACTTCAGCCAGGAAGCTACGGAAGGTGGGATGATCCTTGAGGAAGCTTGCGGTGCCAGATGTGGGGAGTGATTGATCCCCGTCGCGAAAGTCTGGCAATAATTGAGTAGTGATTTTGTCGAAGCATTCCTCATACAGTTTGTTGAACTCGTCCGTGACCTGCAATCCTCCATCTCCAAATTCGATGGCATCTGCCAGGAGAATGTCTCGAACCTCTGCTTTATGCGCCGAAAGTTGGCCCTCAGAAACATTGAGCAGCCATCGACACACGGGCGCTATGAAAGCACATTCCTCGTCGGAGACATCCATGCTCTCAAAGTCATCAGATGCTAGTGCGACTTTTGGCAAGATGCCTGAGGCGTAAGCAACTTGTCCAGACCAGATACATCGTATGAACAAGCGATTCTCTTCGATCCGTACGACAGGGTCCGAGGATACGTGATAATAGCGAATCAGATCCGAATAGAATCGGGAGTTGAGCCAAGCAGTCTCACCAACCTTCTCCCAATTCGGTATCCAGGATGCACTCTCGTCATCTCCTGACCCTGCAAGAAGAAGAAGAAGGTTGATACATCGTTTGTATTTTGCCAGCAGGCTAATGAACAGTTCTCGATAGATCTGCTGTGAGCTTTTCGCATAATCGGGAGGGAGTGTCTCAATGCCAAATGAGTTGAGGACGCCGTACAGCGCGAAGGCTTTGTCTCTTGGATTTGTTGCTTCACGCAGATGCAGCACTCGTATAGTCTGCGCTAGCAACGCTTTCGCAATCGTCGATTGTTCGCGAGTCCTGTACTGGGCAGGGGAGCAGATTGAACCCATGTCAGACCTCATGTGCATGTCAAGGACGCCGATGGACTCCCAGATATACAACCCTGAAAGGGCACCCAAAAGAAGGCCTATATAGATCCAGAAGCCTCGATTGTTGATTCCGGGTTTGGCGTCTGCAGTCCCGGCTGGGTCGGTAGTCTGATTGCCATTTTGACTGTCCTCTGATTTCGGGTAATCAATGAAGGAGCTCACAGCGGGCGCGAGCCCTAGAGTTAGGACACCGAAGAACGACACAAGTCCTACCACATTGGTGCATTTGCTCACACTAGTGAATGCTCGGAGGGTGCCATGTAGGTACTGCACTTGGTATTTGTCTGCTGTCCATGTTTCACCCTCAGCGGCATCTCGGAGCCTGGTCCCGTTCCACGATATCGGTCGAGGTATATTTCCCCAGAATCTGAGGAGATCGACCCAGGGCCCTAATTGAGGCATATCGAGCGTCATGTTGTAGAATTTGGCCGCGACTGGTGTTGGTAGAAAGTTGTGTATCGATGCCCCTCCGTCGAAAAGAAAGTCCACTCCCTGAGAGAATGCAGACCAATCGAGTCTTTTGGTGCCGCAAATTATGACTGGTGCAGATGCCAGTGTGATCTCCTGGAAGGTCCAAACACGTGTGATCCACGGACGCTCCAGTAGTGCAGCCACATCGCCGAAGCTGTGAGCATGCTCCCTGTAGGGATGTACGCTTCTTCTAGGGCCTATACCGAGTCAGCATAAGCAACACCAGGTCTATATGGGATTGATGCAAAAGGCATCGACTCAGATAGATAGTTTAGCATCTGTCTTTCGAAGAGCTTGCAACGCAGCGTGGCAGTTCGTAGAGACTTCAATCGCGCAGCCGTTGCAGATGATCTGGTCCGGTGGAGTTTACCACGGTCCCCAAACGTAGTAGGATAGCGCGGCATACACAGGGCTCGCCTGTAGGTCTATTACTCGCAGAGTACCGATAAGCTGTCCCTGTGCAGTGCTACTTGAAGTGTCAAAGTCCAAGACGCGGATTTGCTCACGATCGGACGAGAGCGGTAGAGAGTCATAGAGCTGAGCTGGAGTGAATTGGAAAGGCCTGAGCGGAGTCAACACGGTGTCGCTATCATTTCTTGTCATCTTTTCTGCCAAAATTCTGCCGTAATTGATGATAATCGCTGTTGGAGATATCCATTTGACGAGGCTGGCGAGGCTAAATAGGCTCCATGATATACATTTTGGTGCCTTCCTCTGCGGAGGGAGGCCTTACATCTCCATCATGCATCATTGCCTGGCCAAAAACACCTAAAGCAAGACTTTTCTCAAGGGAGGGGATGGAGGGCGGCGCTGAATGGAGGGCGCGAAAGAAGGCAACCTTATTCTGGGCGCTGGCTGGGGCGTTAACTCGAAAGTGAGGCGGAGCTCTTTGATCGAGGCTGAGACGCCAGAGTATCGATAAGGACAATACAAACTTGCCATCGCATGGCAAACTGGGGTTCTGGACTCCATCCGAACTCCACGCATGCGTGGACGCAGGCTGGTTGATCTTGTTCGACCGCGGTTCGGCTAGGGCTATCGATAAGGGTGAACCTACGTCAGCCTCCTCTTTCTCCCTCCCTAGGGTATGCAGTCCCTTGGCTATACTTTCGTTTCAAGCATATTTTACCGTTAGTTGGAATGCGACGCCGATGTTCCTGGAGAAGATGCGAGGAACGGGGGCTGGAACGTGCACCCAAAACGAAAAAGCGACGGGTTCCCGCGGAACGAATTCCCCAACTACCCAGATGTCAACCTGTTAAAACCCGAGGCAGTCACATCCAAACCTCAGCTGGGTGCTTCCATGCCTTCGTCCACTATCTCATTCGATGTAAGCTGACTACACGTTCGGCAACGACTACCAACCCATTCGAGCGAAGTAACCGTCAGAAGCCTATGGCTCGTCGATTGCGTGCGCTCGCGCGTCTTGGCTACTGCAGGTACTCTACGCGATGTGCATAGCACGGGTGAGTAAGCGACCATACAGCCTCATATCAAGGCACTGCTCAACGCGGCATGGCGTGATAGCGCGCAATGATGTCAACGTGAAGGTCGCTGACGGCGCGTCGTGTTTATTAATTGGCGGGGGTAGCTGTAGTTCCGAGTGCCAACATCCATACTGGTAGCAAGGTTCAATACGCCTCGACGTCCATTTTCACCAAAGCAACATCCTAATCGGACATGTCGGCCCCGGAGCCTTATACAGTCCACGTTCCCGATACCGCCCTCGATAAACTCAAGCGCAAACTCGCCGACACAGACTACCCCGACGAGCTCGACAACGACGAGCAATGGCAGTATGGCTCACCCCTCGCCGACGTGAAGAGACTAGCTTCCTACTGGAAGAACGGCTTCAACTGGCGAAAAGCCGAAGCTCAAATCAACGCACTGCCAAATTACCGCCAAAGGGTCCCCGTCGACGGATTCGGCGAGATCGATATACACTTCGTGCACCAAAAGAGCGAGAATGAGAATGCGATACCGCTCCTATTCTGCCATGGATGGCCAGGGTCCTTTCTCGAAGTGACCAAACTCCTCCCCAGCCTTCGCGGCGGCCCGGACAAGCCCTCTTTCCACGTCGTTGCGCCCTCCCTGCCCAACTTCGGCTTCTCCCAACGCATCACGAAACCCGGCTTCGCGCTGACCCAATACGCGCAACTCTGCAACAATCTTATGATCTCCCTCGGATACCCCAAATACGTCACTCAAGGCGGCGACTGGGGTTTTTACGTGACACGGATAATGGGCGTGTTGCACCCGGACCACGTTCTAGCCTCGCATATCAACATGGTGCGCGCGAATCCACCCACCTTGACCGGTACGCCCGGTCTGTATCTACAGAACGCTATCACGCCGTACAATGAGGCCGAGAAGAAAGGATTGGACAGGAGCAAATGGTTCACTGAGCACGGACAAGCCTACCGCCAACTGCAAGCCACGAAACCACAGACCCTATCCTTTGCATTTGCCTCCTCCCCCGTCGCCCTGCTAGCATGGATGTACGAGAAGCTGCATGACTGGACCGACGAGTATCCCTGGACCGATGACGAAATCCTCACCTGGGTGAGCATATACTACTTCAGCACTGCGGGCCCCAACGCACATATCAGGATATACTACGAGGCGAGCCACTATCCGACAAAGGAGGTGCCGACGAGGGAGAGAGCGAGCGAATGGGTCGGCGGTGTAAAATTGGGTGTTGCGCATTTCCCAAGGGAGATTACGGTTGTGCCGCGGATTTGGGGGAGGACGTTGGGTAAGTAGATTTTTGGTTATGTAGGCATGGAGATGGTGAGAGGGTAGCGAGATGTATAGAAGAGTGCTAATCATGTGTATAGGACCGGTTGTACACGAGAGCGTCAACGACAAAGGCGGGCATTTCGCTGCGTGGGAGAGACCGGATGTCATTGTCAGCGATTTACAAAAGATGTTCGGAAAAGGAGGACCCTGTTTTGGCATCGTGCCGGGAAAGAACGGATATCCATAGAGTGCCAGGTATCCGTTCATCGAGCAGCCACGGCGTTGGAAGTTGATAGGCTGAGCGAGATCCCCGTGGAACTTGACATCCGACCCCATGGTACACCGTCCCCAGACCCCACAACACGACTAAACTTCTCTACGCTGGGGCCCACAACCAATGGAAACTACCTCAGCGTCTTATTTCCACTAAGTCCCACTTCAAATATCATTCGTGAGGCCCAAATTATTCTGAGTATCTTCCCGGTGGTGCGCCTCGAACGAGATACGTCCCCCAAAGTAAAATTCTCGACCCGAAATCTCCAACGTCATGGTAGGTCAGCGAAGCGTCCCAAGGTCCATGTCTCTTGCTCCAAAAATTTCCAATGTAAGACGCGCAACATGTCTTTTATAGCAGTTATACATCCTTCTCTTTCCTCGCACCTTACACCACACACCGGCATCACATCCACTCCAGAACCACGCACATCCTCCCAAACATCCCACACGCTCTCCAAACACCCTTCCATCCACAGCCTCAAAGCTCCACACAGCATATACACCCCCTGTCCCCTATCCCACACCCACACCCAACGCACAATGGAGCCCCTCCCAGACGCCCCTTCCCGACACCCACGCACACCCCCCTCCTACCCTATCCCTCCAATGCCTGATCTAAACCGCTACGCCAACCCCTTCAATCTTCAACAAGTCATCAACCAATTCGAGCGCCGCCCCCGGCCGCGCAACCCGCACTCGCTAACCTCCATCAACCCGTTCGACCCAAACGCCCGGCCGCCGTTCATCGACCCGGCAGACGACCCGACGATATACGGGAGCCATACGAGTGTGTGTCGGGTTGTGGACATGGGGATGGGGAGGATTGTGCATTATCGGCCGACGCGGGAGCCGAAGGAGGTAGGCGATGAGGAGGAGAATGAAGATGAAAGGGAAGGAGAAGGGGAAGGGAGAGAAGAGAGAGACCGTGAAGTGAATGACCACGAGAACAAGCACGAGATCGAAGCAAACCGCAGTCCCAGACAATCCCAGCAAAACGACCAAAATGCCAACCACGAAGCCCACCCCCACCCCCATTCCCGTGCCCGAACCCTCAGCACCATGATCAACGGCATGTCCCACCGCCTTACAAGAGTCTTCACCTGGCCCCACCGCGCCGCACGCACACAAGTCGCACATATCGCGACCTACCACAATACCAGACGCGAGCTCCAGCGAAGGAGAATCGCGGATAGCATCCCGATCGTACGAGTGACACCACCAAGTCCAAGCCCGGATCGGTTGGCGACAATGAGGGACATGCAACAGCGGGCGGGTTCGCGGGGACGGCACCGTAGAGCGGGATCGTGGGAGCGGGATCGTGTGGATCCGGGGCAGTGGGGGTATGATGTTGGGCGGCGTGGGCGTGAGGGGTTGGGAAGGGTGCCGGCGTCATTTCCTTGATTACGCGCATAGGTGGAGGGAGAGGCTGGATATGCAGTATGGTTGTTGATATCCCTGATATGTATTGTGAAACTGAGCATGTGTATTCCGTGAATTAATCAGTGAAGCCGAATTGGCGGCTGGGATGCGACGTACTGAAGCGAGGACTGAGGCGTAGACTCCAGCTGCTGCGGGAAAGAGGGAGGATAGAAATGACGAGGGTGAATATGTCACAAGAGTA
Organism: Pseudomonodictys pantanalensis; assembly: GCA_019022785.1. Lineage (NCBI taxonomy): Eukaryota > Fungi > Ascomycota > Dothideomycetes > Pleosporales > Parabambusicolaceae > Pseudomonodictys > Pseudomonodictys pantanalensis. The sequence goes on from JAFHBV010000190.1 coordinate 97,973, forward strand.
AAAGGAATCCCTAGTGCTCCACCCCACTTATGGCCTATATCAACAGAATACGAAATAGAAAATGATTTTTTGGGAATCTTAACCTAAAAACTGAGTATGCACTGTAAAAAGGCGCCGGAGCTGGTTAGTGGGTTGAGATGAACGGCGCGGAGAAGGGAATTGGAGTGCAGACAGGGGGTATTGCGAAGGAGCACGGTAGGATTAAGTATGATACGTATCGAATGGGGAAATCTGTGAGGTCTGAAACTTGTGGGTATGCAGGCGAAAACAGCGTCAAAGCTGGCCCACAGCCTAATTAAGCGATGCTTTTTGTAGGGAGTGGAATGCAGACGCACTGTTGCGGAGCAGATCAGAGATGTGACAAGGATGAAAAGTCCAAAACGGGGGTAGGTAACGGTTCAGGATCTCGACAGAAAGCACTGGTACATTCCTCAAATCTACTCGAACAGACCCGCTGCAAGCGCCTCCAGGTCCTGCAGCTCGTCGACTTCCACCACCTTCTTCGCCTTCTTCCGTTTCTTCTTTCCATCCGCTTCCTCGTCGTCTTCCAGTTGTTGAAACCACTTTTTCGGCTTCTTCGCGGGCGGCTCGATTTCGTCTTCGCTATCTTCCGGCGGTGGAATGTATTCACCGGCATTTGCCAATACTGCAACACCGCCTTCCTCGTCATCATCATCTTCTTCAAGTTCTTCTTCCATCTTCTCACGCTCTTTTCGCTTCCGCATTTTCTCTTTCCTCTTCGCCTTCGCAAGCGCCTTGTCTTCAATATCCGCTTCGGCCACGACTTCCCGTGCGGATTCGATGAATTTCTGTCTTTGCTCTTCAGGAAGACCTTTAGCCTTGAAATCATCTTCATCTTCGAGTTCATAAACTTCGTGTGCATTTCCTTCGTCATCGTAAACCAGCTTCTTGCCTTTATCCATGAGCTTAAGCAGTTTCTTCTTGGACTTGAGTAGCTTTTCGCGGCGGTTGCTATCCACGATGAGCGGCTGGGTCGCGCCGGGTAGGTTGATGACCTTTCCGCGCGGTGCTGTGGATTCATCTTCGTTATCGTCTTCTGCTGGTATCCTTCTCTTGACTGCCAAGAAGTCGTCTCCGTCCACGTTGGCGGCCGGGGCGCCGATGAAGTCATCAGCAGCTTCGTCGTCGTCCTTAACTAGCTTCTGGTAATGACCAGCTAGCACGTCTTGGTTCTGTCGCTCGAACATGCGGTCGTATTTTGTTCGCACTGGCTTGGTCTTCTTCGTCGCGTCTTCCTCTTCGTCAGAATCTGACACCTCCAAGGCCTGACGAGACGCGTGTTTCTTCTGTTTGCCTCCATCATCCTTCAAAAACTTGATCTTTGGGGCGCCCGGCAACCCCAGGCTGGCCGCAAATGCCTCCAGGTCGTAGCTTTTCAGATTAAAGATCTTCTTATCGCGCTGCAGGTGTATCGACTTGGTGTACGTGACGAATGCCTTCTGTGCCAAGTACTTGAGTTCCGGGTCCTTGAAGCACATGTGCACGAGCTGGCTTTTGATCGACTGCTTCTTCTTTTGCCGGACGTTGATGGTCTCGATTGGAACCTTCTTCGCCTCCAGCGCTTGCAGCATGCCTTCTTCTTCGCTGGGGGCTAGGAATAGCACGCCTCGGCCTTCGCGATTGTAACGGGCTGTACGACCGACGCGGTGAATGTATGTATCCACGTCCTCGGGGCAGTCAACTTGGATAACATAGTCCACGGCAGGGAAATCGAGTCCACGTGCAGCGACGTCCGTAGCGAATAGACAGGAGTATTTTGACGCAGAGAACTTTGATGTGACATCGAGACGTGCACCCTGCTTTTGTCGGCCATGGATATGCAATAACGGTATGCCAGGCTGCATGTGACGGAACGACTCGTATACAAAGCGCACCATTTTCGCCGATGAGAAGAAGCATAGGATCTTGGACTTCTTGCTCGCCTGTATGAAGCTCCAGAGGGTGTCCAGCTTCTCTTCCACGGGGCAGATGATGTAATTCTGTTGGAGCGACTTGGGCGTCGCAGTCTTGTCCTCGGCATGCACTGAGACGTATTCTGGGTCCTGCAAGCTCAACCTTGCCAGGTCTGAGACCTTCTTCGATTGTGTCGCGGAGAAGAGGAGCGTCTGTCGCTCCTTTGGCAGGTATTCGATAATGGCATCGACGTCGCGTTGGAAGCCCATGTCCAGGATGCGATCGGCTTCGTCCAGAACGAGCATCTTCAAATCGTCCACCTTGAAGGCAGCGGTTTGCGACAAGTGTTGCAGTATGCGCCCCGGCGTCGCCACCAGAATGTTCATCCTCGTCAATGCCTGCTGCTCTGCCGCCAAGCTCTTCCCGCCTATTACCAAACCTGCCGCGAACATATGCCCATGCTTGCCGATTTTGCATAGGATGTCGAAAATCTGAATTGCGAGCTCGCGGGTGGGCGATATAATGAGCGCGCCCAAGCCTGCATCTGTGCCAATGTGCTGCAGCCGGTACAGGTTCTCCAAGACGGGCACAATAAACGCCAGCGTCTTTCCGCTTCCAGTCTTCGCTGCGCCTAGTATATCGTGCCCTTTTAGGGCAAGGGGTATCGCGCGGGCCTGGACGTCGGTCATGACGGCGAAGTGGGAGGATTTGAGGCCTTGCTTGGTGGCATCGGAGAGGGGGAGGTCTTTGAAGTCTTTTGCGCCGTTTTTAGGGTCCTATAAATGTCAGCAGTGCTCCGTGGTTCAATACACGACCCAGGTGGTGGATTCTGCACTGGGGATTTCTGTATTATGGCTCTTTGCGCGCGACATCTTCCAACGGCCCCACGGTACTTTACAAGAATTCGATATACTTACGAGCTCCGCAACCTGCTGTTCCAGCTTTTCGACGTCCACATCTTCGCGTTTCCGCTTCTGCGTTGCCGCTTGTCTCTTGACTTTCGTCGGGCGCGTACGCCCCGTTATTCCCGGTCTGGGCATCTCAGCAGGACCTGGGTGGAGTCAAAGTCAACAGTGCTGGCGACGAGGTTGGTGTCTCGAGAATTTCTGCACATGGAAAATCTGGGTGGTCCGAGCGCCGGGACCGCGGGGAGATAAATTCCAGGAGCTCGGGCCAGCAGATCCCCGCCTCGCCGCCGCCAAAGTCTCGGCCAGGGTGCAGACGGGCCTACTTGCTCGCCAGCTCCTCCATTCCCTCCGCCATCCCGCATCGAAAGCACCGCGCAATCATGGGCGCCGCCGACAGCAACAAGGACAAGCCCAAGCCGAGGCCGGAGCGGGTCGTCACGCTCGACGAGGAGCTCGAATCCGCCGGCCGCGAATATGACAAGGCACGTACCATGGCCTCCAGCACAACCAGCCAGGCTAACAATCTACACAGGACACGGAAATCGACCGCATCCTCTCCGTCTTCAAGCTCAACGCCTACGCCATCATGGACGTCACGCCCGGCGTCCCCGAATCCGACATCACCAAGATCTTCCGCAAGAAATCCCTCCTCATCCATCCCGACAAAACCAGCAACCCCCGCGCCCCCGAGGCCTTCGACCGCCTCGAAAAGGCCCGCGCGGTGCTCATGGACGAGAAGAAGCGCACCGAGCTCGAGGAATACATCGCCGACGCGCGCATGCTGGTGATGCGCGAGCGCAAGCTCACCGCCGACGACGAGGAGACGCGCGGCGAGGACTTTGCAAAGGCGTGGCTGGAGAAGACGACCTGGGTGATTATGGACGAGGAGAAGCGCAAGCGGCGGCAGATGGAGGCGCAGATGCGCGAGGAGGGGCGCGCGCAGCGGAAGGAGGAGGAGGAAATTACTGAGCGGAAGCGGAAGAGGGAGCATGAGGATGCGTGGGAGAAGACGAGGGATACGCGGATTAATAGCTGGAGGGACTTCCAGCATGGGAAGCATGGCGACGGCAAGGATGCGAAGAAGAAAAAGAAGAAGTTGAAGCCGATTGGGTAGGGGGAGTGGACGTGGTGGAAGATCTTTGTGTAGCGGGGTTATTGCATGGCGTTATGGGGGAGGAGTGTGGCCCGATGACAGAGTCGGGTTCAATGGGCATCGGCGGCGTACACGGTGTTCGCACAAGTATTCAAGAGCTACCTAGGCATCACTACAAGTAAATAGCAACATTAGATCAAGAAACCAAAGTCACACTTGTCACGGCGCATTCCACTACCCCGAATCTAGTCGAGATCTCCCCTCCGCATTACTTTCAGTCACCCAACAGTCTCAGAAGAGTTGCATGCAGATGTTACCCAGCGGTCGCGCACATGTACACACGCCCCGCTGTACTCCATTGCTACTGTTACACCGCAATCGCATCTAATAACAAAGGGTATATTCTTCCCCAAAACAGAAAACAAAAAAAAAAATCGCAAAGCTCAAGTCTATATGTGCGGCCGTCATCTCTTGCTCAACTTTTCCTTTAATCTTCTCCCTTATTCTCTACCATGTGTGCCGTTGCGAAAGGGAGATGGAGGTGGAGCGGTAGAGGTGGCTGGGAGGGGTAACTGATTTGAAGCTGGGAACTGATTTGATGTTTGGTTGAGACTCTGCAGGAGTAGTGCATTGAGATACAGCTACAGCGCAGCCCTGCATACGATCGATCGCCAAATTCTCCGACGGACCCAATCACCACGTAATGCCGCAGCTCGCGCTGCAGGCACCGCTGCACGCTCCCTTCGCGACCAAGTATCTTCTTCTGCCTCCCACGCCACCAAGCTAGGCCGGTTCACCACCGCAACCGTCGTATATAACGAGCCCTACTCCCCTCTAAGCGAGTGTTCAAACAATTGGGCGAAGCCGAAACGAAGTAGGACGAAGTATGCCAAGGCAGACAGACAGACAGCAAGTGGTATCTCATCTTTTTCCCAAAAACCCGTGGATATAATGCTGAAATGACAGGGCGCCCTCTCCATGCAAGGTGGCCAGACAGATATCTAGGAGAAAAAAGCCATCCAATATGTACCGTAGAGAACCGAACCTAGGAAAACATGGTCGTTGTGTCCAAGAACGTAGGTAAGCGACAAGAGCCGGTCCTGTCGAATGTGGGTTGGTGGTTTTGCCAAAAGGGTTTTATGTACATTCCACTTTTGTGAAGAAGACTGTATTACGACAAGCGCCCCCGATGATTACAATGGTCCTAGTGTATGATGTGGCATGGGCGTGTCTCATTCATGCTTTTGTCTTTTTGTCCTTTTCTTTTGATAGTTCGTTTACTTTACTCGAGCACTTCGTGTATGTTCAGGCGGCGGCGTTTGCCCGCCTCGGGCGTGTCGGGTTGCTCGGCGCTCGATGGGGATTCGCGGCGTCGTACGCGGTCTCGCGTCGCGCTCTCGCTGCCAAAGTCCTGCCCGAGGGGCGAGGCCAGCGGCGGAGGTGCGGGCGCCGTTCGAATCGGCGGAAGTTGTAGCCCCTCTAGGCGTCCCGGTCGAGGCGACGAGCGCTGCAGCTCTGACGTGATGGAGCCGTGCCTCGACAGGGCCGGGTACGGAGAGGGGTACGCTCCGGGCTGGGATGGCGGCTGGTACGTCGGAAAGTATCCCGGCTCCGGACCAGCTGTTGGCGAGTAGCCGTACGAGGGACTGCTGCTGTACGAGCTGGAACTGATGGTTGGTAGGGAGGTTCTCACGGAGGAGAAGTTGAAGTAGGGGGAGGTCGGGGCGGAGCTGGCTGAAGAGGAGGGCCGGACGGGATGCGGCCCGAAATCCCCTCTTGAGGGTGTCATTGTGGGGGCGGACATTGTCTGGGAAGCATGAATTGGTGTCGGTGGTGCCAATTGCTGCGTTAGAAGAGGGGGAGCTGCGGGTCTTGGGGCATTGTGTACGACGAGGGTTACGAAGTAGAGCGAGGTCTTCGCAAGGCGGACTTGAGACTGGAGTGGCTGAATGCGGTTATCTGGAAGGCGGAACTCGAGTAGCACTGGTCGGTCGGTGTATCCCCGACTCACTTGCTCGACTTCAGTTTCCGATACGGACTGCATCGCCGCCTGCATTGGATCCTCCCCGACCGGAGTGATGGGTGCCATGTACGTTGGCTCGCGCTCTTCTCGCTCGTATCGCAAATCTGATCGAAGGCGCTGCAAAATCTCACTCTGCCGGCTATCGAGCAGGTCGGCAAGGTTCCTTCCACGGATGTCACCAGCGAACGATACGAGCTCCTGGAACGCTGGGTTCGCCTTCTGGACTACGAGATCCAGATTGAGGAAAGCGGTGGGCAATGGGTATGGAGAAGGACCCGCGCTGTATGGCGAAGGAGTTATGCCACCGTAACTCCCAATGCTCGGGCGGTGTCCTCCAGTGATCACCGGAGGCGGCTGTTGGCGGTCGCCATCGTCTCGTGTGGACGTCAACACTCGGTTCGGCTCAGGGGCCCGCTGCGATGGCCCAAAGGGAACCTGCTGAGGGAAGCTGTTGGTAGAAGACGCTGGCAAAGCGCCTAGAAGTTGTGTGGGCACTGTTTTTGCTTCCTCACTCCTCGCAAAGTCCTTGTCGTCTCTTAACCTCGGCCTTCCTCTCTTCTTGTGCTGCACATCCTTGCAAGTGTCCTATTTCAACTGTCAGTCAAAGGGTCCCAAACCTGTGGCGCCTTTGCGACGACCGTTGGAAACACTCGGGGCGCACACTGACCTGTTTACCAGATGCGACACATCGGCCGCACGGACGTTGGACATCGCAGCTAAGATGCGCCTTCTTGCAGTTGACACAGGCGGATGCTACGTGAGCTTTGGTTCGCCTTGCGGGCTTATTCGGCCTCAGGGTTTGTGGTGCTAGGAAAGCTCCCGGCTGCACTTGGGGACCCGGAAGAGCACCTTGACTGCCAAGATAGGAAGGAACGCCTGGGGTAGTGTATCCATATGCATAGTTTTGCGGAATATGCACAGCACCAAATGGAGGTTCGATCGCACGTCCCGGTTGGTAGTGAATTGGTTGCGGCCGGTGTTGTGGTTCTGGATACAACGGTCGCTGATGCGGAATACCTGGAGCAGGGTTTGCCGTCCGAGGATCCAGCAGCTGAGGCGGCGGCGGTGGTGGCACGATACTTTCCAATCTGCGATGATCGTTCAGTGGAGGATAGCGATGGCCTTCCGGTTCGACGATGTGGGCTGAGCGACGGGAGGGTGAGTGCGAATCGGACATGGGAGGAGATGGGTAGCCTTGCTGCTCAGTCCTGCCGGGACTGAACTGGGACGGGAATTTTGCCAGGCTGCTTCCTGGCTCTTGACGGCGCCCGAATGGCGTGGAAGGGAGTGAAGTGGGAGGAGGTAAGGACAGACTGTGCATAGCTCGTCCAGCGAAGCGCTCAAACGCTGCGTCCGCAGCGGGAGCACAATGCTCTGTGAAGATGGTGGGGAGGCCGAGCGGATTGGCGGCCAAGGGAACCGTAGACCTGTTCAGGTGAGACGGATCCTGGTAGGACGAGTGGATGGCGGGTGGCTGTTGGGTCTGCATGTCGAGTTCAGGTAAGTGGGAGATCGACACGAAACCTCGACGACTGTTGCGATGGATACTGGGGACGCTCAAACAAAAGATAAGAGGCGGAAGGAGCTAACGTACATTTACATATTATCTTCCTGACGGAGAATTGGAAACGCGCATCCAGTGGGTGAAGTCCGGAGCAGGGGTGGAAATAGACATGCGTGTAGGAAAGTCGAACAAGCTACCTTTTTTCTCTGATATCCTCTTCCTCGAGTGCGTCAGGTTCGGAACTCTCGTTCGCCAGGACAGATGGTCGACGGGCGGGCCCTCTCGTAAGAAGCTCTCCAGGGTCCGGAGGCGTCAGGACGGAGCCACAGGTGTCCGGCGAGGCAGGGCAGGGTCGGGGCAGGTGGTCGGAAAAGAGGTCAGAGAGGCGGATGGCGGAGCCCACACAGAGCCAGTGCGGAGCGTGGAGCAGCACTGGACGCAGGAGGGCAGGAAGAGGTCGCTGGCTAGCTCGGCGGAGATCCTCCAGTAATAACCACGATCGGTTCTCGAGATTCTACTCACAGATCTCCCTTGGAATCCTTGGCTACACCTGCAGACGATGGATGACAGCCATAACATGGGGTCGCAGACACCCGGGCCATGGGAAGTTTGGGCGGGCAGGGAGTGCTGCACGTCGGCGACGGCATGCTGCTTGTTCGGCTGATCGTTCTTTGACGAAGCCAGGCCGCTGTGTCCCAGTCGGTCGATTGCAGCCGCGGAAGCATGCACGTCCTCGCGGCGGCGTGGAGAGCATGGGAGAGGCAGCGGCTTGGACGTGGCTCGCCTAGGAGCCCTGGTCCCCTCTGGGAGCTCCCCTGCTATTGAAGCCGCGCAGCTAACGACGGCTAGCGACGAAGCGCTATTGCGCCGCTGTTCGCATGGCGCGGGCAAATAGAAGGACTGGATACCAGGCGGCGGTTGGGCGGCGCAAGTATGGCGATTGCCAATGGTCGGAAGGGCCGATTGCTCATCGCGATGCGTGCGGTGCTGCAAGTCAGTCGAGCGACGGCACTCAGCACTGGCAGGCCCGCTGCAAATTGCGAATTGTGGCTCCGAGTGACAGGCCCGCGAGACTGGACCACGCCTGTCATTCGTTTCCGGAGGCCAGAGACGGAGTCTCACCGTCCGATGATGGGTCTCGCTCCCAAGCGTCTGCACCATTGCTGCAGCTTCTGCGCGCGCTCTCTGTTGGGCGTCTGCCGGCCTCGTGCAGGGCCTCGACATGGCGGCGGCGAACAGCGGCGCAGAGGGCGCATTTCGCTGGCACCTCTCTACTCAGGGAGCAGGCCGATGTCCAAGTACGGCACACAGTACGGAGTAATAAAATGGCGGCCAGCGCCGCAGCCACACCATTCTGATCGGCGCGGATGCGGCTTGACACCACAATTCATATCTAGCAGATCGTCGAGACGCGCCCCGAGCCATTATTGGGTAGGTCCGATTGGGGAGCGCCTCATACGCAGACCATATCCCTTTGGCGTCGCTGCCGTTGCAGGAGCGCTGTCATCTCTCCTTGCGGTACACCAGTGCTAGTAACTCCCTGACTTGCGGGCAATGGAGATCTACACCTCAACGGCTGATATTTCGTGAAGGCATACATCCACGCATTATTGGCCCTCAAGACCAGCGACAGAAAGTCCCTCTGTCCGCAGATCCAGCAGCTAAACAACTGAGCGACAGCGCCGTGGTGGCGGGAGGCTAGCCGGCGCTGAGTCGGTTCGCATGTATGTTCCAGTCTAGGTGCAGCTGCTGGTGTCGTCCCCTCGCGATTAATGCTGTGACAGCTGTACTGGCTGCCTCTGCGGAGATCGCGAAGACTTCCGAAAGGAGACGGTACACGCCGCGCCCGTGACCTAGTTTCCGTCGTGCATCCCTCAAACAACGGACTCGCGGCCAGACGATCCTGTTGTCGCTCGTCGGCAAGACCCCGCAAGCCAGCGGCTTTCTCCAAGTGCTGAAATTGATAATCATGCATTGCAAAAGCGGTGGCGGCCAATCTCCTGTCCTGTCAACTGCTAGCAGGCTGCCGGTGCGATGCCATGAAAAGAAGTTGAGCCAGCATTAATATTGAGCTGCAATATAGCCGTGGCGGTCGCCGTGCATCTCATGGAAATGGCAATCTCGCCCAAAAATGCTCCGGCCCTGGGAAATCGATCCTGGCTGCCGTCGACGATCGCCCAAAAACGTCCGAAAAACAGTGCGGAGATTGCCTGAATCATGCGTCCGCGAGCACTGACGATGCGGAGCCGATGCATTGAGCCTCGCTGTGACACATATATTGCGTGGTGGACATGACAATGTATAGACGGTGCAATAGGCACTCGAAATGTGGGAGATTGGCCTCAATGGTACGAGAAGAGTCGTAGGATAGCCGCATCCACGGCTAGCATGAGGCGCTCCGCAAAACCCTGGGAAAGCGAGGATCCCGGGACCGCATGTGACGGCATCGAATAATTCGCCTGGGGTGTTACAACCCGCCGTCATCACACTCGGGAAGGCGCAACACACGCCCAATGATGACCTCTGTACGAGAAATCTCCAGAGCCCGTACGCGGAACGGACTGGCGCGACGGAGATGCCCTGAATCGGGGGCCCAGATGCTCCACTTCGCCAGGTAGAAAAGCTTGAGCTCGGAATGGCGGCAGCCAGTCCCTAGCGAACTGCTATCGACCCGCCGTTGGGGTACGAAGGGGAATAGATTAAGTAAATCCAAGAATAGGTCGGCATGATTGTGCTGCCGTCCTTCGCTCTCGACGCCTATCGTCACCCCCTCGAATGTCATCTGCTAGCTGGCTGGCCTCGTCATGCTCGCTATACTGCTATACAGCCATCACGAGGTCTATACCAAGGCCCTCCCTCGCTCGCTTCCACACTTTCGAATCGACCACCGCGCATGGGGAGGCCGAACCGACGGCCAGATGCAGTGGCTTGCCGGGGCATATCTCCTCAATAGGACATCCAACTGAGCCAAGCCAGGTGCTGAGATTCTCCGGTCCTGTAAGCTGTAAGCCGAGTCTGACGGACCGCTCGCGAAGAACAAAGGAACATAGAGCACCGCCTCCAAGGAGAAAACGTGTCGAACAAGCCTCCCCACCTGCGCTGACGCGGGTTACGGGTTGCAGGTCCCAACACCCTCCAACTCCGTCCGTGCCACTCCGACCCCAGCCCATGCGATGCGGAACTTTAAAGGACCATCGTGGTGGCCCTGCAAAACCCAGGAATTTAGCCTTTAACATACTGCTGATGATGCCAATTTTGGCAGCGGAAATATTGACAATAACAGAAGGTATTATATCGACCTTAAGGGTCGCTTTATTGGCTCATCTCTCTTGTCGCTGAAGCGAGGCCGCAAAGGCGGCCGAATGCCAAATGAGCCTATGGCGACATCGTCCCTTCGTACCATGATTTTTCAATCGACGGAATAGCCAGTGATCTGACTCGTCGTAAAGGTCCTCCTGATTGGACTCACAGGCTGTCGAGGCTAGTTGACGCATTCCATTGGACGTGGAAACACGGTACTTCGACGCCCCCAACGGCTTGCCCGGCGCCTTGTTCCTGGGAATTTTGGAGCCCACGGTGCCATGTCACCAAACATGTGCTCTTTGGGTAGTGGAGCAATGGGCGGGTAGTGGTTCGCCACACGACATGCTGCTGTGCATCACGACCTCGAGTCTGGACGAAATTGCCCCTGGTGCTCTCCATTACGAATCCGTGATCCAGGAATCCCGGCAGGGCCGCGAAAAAGGCCCACGGATTCAACCGCGGGGATCTGCGAACCATCACACGTTGTGCCAAAAGTAGCGCGACTGGGGTCCTCGATATTGACAAAACCCCTGCCAATCCTTCATCACGAGAGGGCGCCTTGCTGTGTGTCCCCTTGTACCTTGCACGCACGCCTCAAGTGCTGTCCGGGGGGCACGTCTGTTTCTCGATTTGCGACTGGGTAGCCACACACCAGCCTTGCTCTGTCGAATGCCCCAAAAGGACCGCCTCCGTCCAACGTGTCTGACGCTCCCCTTCTGCGTTGCACCTCCGTCTGCACATGCATTCGTTACTGTACTGTGCTCCCTCCCTGTAGCGATTCGTAATACTCTTCGCACGCGAGCCCTCGTGAGATGCCGTCGTGCGTATGTCTTGCCAATTCAGTAGTAGGTGCCACGGTCGTTGTCCGGAGCGAGAATTTCCCGTCCTCTAGCGAGCGTCGTCAAAGTAATGTACCGAGTCGAGGCCAGGGGCGATAGCAACCCGCCAACTTCTCCACCAGGAAATAATTCCCTAGCGGAAGCTATTGAATCCTCCGGTGAGACACGGATAAGGCCTCTTCGTAACGGACGCTTGCGGAGTTCGACTGCAATTGTGCTTGCGGCTGCGCCGTATGTCAATAAGCATACTTGAGTAGGAAGGTGTACACGTGACGGTGCGGATGCGACCTCGAAATGTTATCAACCCCTAACCAAGCGTATTCAGCCGCCCTTCCCCGAAGCGCCTTCTCGATCAATCCCCCCCGCCATGGCTTGACGAAACGGTGTTATCGGTTGCGCTCAACATATAGTGGCGTCTTCTCGAAGCCAGCCCGCCGCCAAATACAACGCCTCCGACCCCAACGGGTAAGCCAGACCCTCGCAAAAGGCCTGCACTACCGGTCCCCTCGCAGCGCAATAAAGCAAAGTATTGAATTGCCCGGCTCATCCCAGTTAGCCTGCACCCGTATACAGACTGGTGCATGCTCGAGTCACGCGGTTTGTGCAATGGATCTGGATTTGTGGCTGGCTCTTTTTCCTAAAGGTTCCTTCGGCTCGAGGACGACAAAATTCTCCTAGGATGACGTGCCTGCCTTGCCATGTGGTTCCTTCTTCCATCTTTTCTATTTTCGGGTCGACGACAGGGTCGCGTACCTTTAGCCCCTGATGCCGGTCGCACATGCCGTCCGCGCGTTGGTTATCAGATGGCCACCCTCGTGCGCAGCAGTGTAGGCCACATCTCCACGGGCGATACGATTGATCATCCTCCCATCGCCATCGTGGACTTGTCATCTGAACTTTAACGCCCAGTGGCTTGCAACATCAGATCAACGTGCACATGACGCCGGCAACCTTTACGATAGTACAGGGTCCTCAAGCACGCGTCCGAATTCGATGCAGCACTAACTCGACCCCACGTCAATAGACGCGTGTTTCCAAAGCGGTAATGAATCGAACACGAACCGACCACCGCATTGTTCGACAGTCGAGCTCGGCAGGAGCCAATAATTTGGTCAATACATCGAGAATGCGGTGACATGTCGGCCAATACCGAGAACCAGACTTTTCGTTTCGCTAAATGTTGTTCAACACAAAAGCCACGGGTACCGAAGCACTATCGATCTCATTTACACACGCGGACATGTGACACCACCCTTTTCGCGAAATGGTGTTACCGTTGATCATTAACTTTTGCACTTCATATTGAGCATACTTGCTAGCATGACACTGCAGACGACTTCAATTGCACTGTGCTGACATGCAAGTCGAACGGGGGCTTGCTGGGTGGAGACGATGACGGCAGGACTTTGCCCGGCCGCCAAAAATTGCTCTGCATAGTAGGTGGTCGCTGCTGACCCGTGACAAATCGCCTAAAAAAGCAGCCCCAAGCTATGTTCGTGGCGTATCGTGGCTGGTTACCCGTAAGGCTAACGCCTCCAATGTCACTGAATATTGAGAGAGGGCGACCACAACTTAGACTTTCTTCCTCTTCGACGGCCTCGCATTCTTCTCCCGCCTCTTCTCCTTGAGCTGACGCTGTTTGCGGACATCATCGACGCCCTTGAGCTCGCTCTTCGCACCATCCTTGAATTTCCCGATGCGCTTCTCCTTCGCTTCCTGCACCCTCTTCTTCTGAACGTGGTAGTCATCGCGGTAGCGATCCGCCTCCTTTGGTGCTTTTTCCGTTTTGTGCTTATAGTATCGACCCCCAGTGTGGGATCCCATACGGTTCGGCGTCTCCATTTCGCCGACTCGTGGCAGGCGGCTTACTTTATTCGACTTGCGCCATTCGTCGTATCGGCCGCTTCGGAAACTGGCAGCGATCTTGAGTCCGCTCTCACCAACTACCATTTTGGCGCCTTTTGATCCATCTTCGTCGTTCGCGCGAGCTACGTATTTCTTGGCTTTCTTGTCCCATCGCATTCCACGGGCTTTGCTAGGTTCCGCGAACCCTCGGGTCTCGTCATTGTTTAGATCGAATTGTGCAGCTCTTGCACTCTCCACAAAGTTCGCATTCTGACGTGCAGTGTCGTATGAGCCGGATTGAACGCCGTAGCCCTTGTCTTCTGCCGTGTTGATGCCCTTTGGTTGGTAAGACATGAAGAATTCGGAGTTTTGCCAATCGTCCTTGCGGGATTTCCGTGACGCAGGTTCCGATACGGAGATTTCTAGCTCGTCAGAATCGGACTCCACTTCCTCAAGCTCTTGCTCTTCATCACTGTCCGTGCTGCTGTCCTCTGCCTCTTTTGTTGGGAGGCTTGCGGTGTCCGAATTATTTGCAGCGTGGTCCACTTCCTCGTATTGCTTCTGTTTGAGTTTATTGATTTGCTCCCTCCTCTTGCGCATCACTTCGGCAGCTTCCGTGGCGATCCCACGCTTTCCGATCTCGAAGACAGTTTCAGTGGGCCTGAAAGAGCCGATCCTCTCCAGCATCTTCTCCTTCTCTCTGGCCGCTTTGTTCACATCGTTGCCAAATAGGAGATGCGTTCCGGAGAGACTCCGAGATGCTAGCAGCTGCTTCGCTCGCTTTACAGATTCACTGCTTGCCGAGTTGCGTGTTCTGACGTACTGTGCCTCGCCCTTTCCGGCGACGGCAAGCAGCGACACAAGATCGTCATCGTCTTCATGAAGCCTATTGACCAACTCAACCACGGGTTCAAGCTCGTCCTGCACGAAACTTCCCACGACTACGTCTTGCGCATAGTTTGGGTCTCCAATCGTGTCGTCAAACACAAGGCGTTTCCCAAGGAACAATTGTAAGTCGATGAGATATGGAACGTCTGAGTCGCGGATGAGACTGTAGGCCCAGCCTTTCCTTCCCGCTCTTGCAGTGCGGCCGACACGATGAACAAAGATCTTTGGCTGTGAAGGGAAGTCGTAGTTTATGACGTTTGCGAGGTAAGGTAGATCCAGCCCACGGGCGGCCACGTCTGTGACGACTAGTACGTTCGTCAGACCAGCTCTGAAGTCCTGTACTTGCATTTTTCGTGCGGTCTGATCTAGGGTACCGTAGACTAAATGAATGTTAGATTCTCTCAGTAGGAATCGTAGCAGAGACCTCACCGTATGAGACAGAGTAGCCGGCAGCGCGAAGCAAGCTTGATAGGTACTCCACTCTATGTTTAGTGGCTGCGAAAACAATTGTCGAGTTCGGTGTTGGGGTGTCCACGGGGTTCGACCCTTCGAGTGCGCTTCGTTTCCGTTTCTTGCTGTTCCCGGCTTTTGCTCCGCCTTCTCTTGCCTTCATTGCAGCACTCGTTTCACCTGTGGGCAGCTTGATCACTTTGTCTAGAATGTACAGCAGAGCCCCATCTCTTTCGGCACTCTTCACGGTAAAGAATGCAGTCTCCAAATCCGGGGAGACTTTTGAATCGTCCAGTCGAATCAATCTTGGCTCTTGCAAGCCAGCCCTGGCGAATTCCACGAGAGTCTTCGGTAGCGTTGCACTAAAGAGGAGCGTCTGTCTGGATATGGGCAGCGCAGCCAGGATCTCGGATAGCTGGACGGCAAATCCCATCTCGAACAGACGGTCAGCCTCGTCGAACACGATGTATTTCACGGAGGAGAGATCAAGGCCCATCTCAACCTTGAGATGTAGCAGGCGCCCGGGAGTGGCGATGAGGATATCGGGATTGGAGGATATTGAACCGAATTCTGGCATCGTGAGCAAAGCGCGAGGGTACGGTTGCCAGATACATACGATCATCTAGGCTGTCCCCACCAACCAGAAGGACAGTCCTCAAATCTGTGCCTCGTCCCATCTCCTTCACAACCTTTAGTGTCTGCAGCGCCAGCTCTCTGGAAGGCGACAAAATTACTGCGCGCGCTCCAAATTTGGCGCTATGTGCTTTCAGACGCTCGATCATAGGTATCACAAAAGCCGCTGTCTTGCCGCTTCCTGTTCTTGCCATGCCAACCACATCCTGGCCTTCGAGTATAAGGGGGACCGCTTTTCGTTGGATGGGGGTTGGAACAGAGAAGCCCTTTCGCGTTATAGCTCTACAAATTGTCAATACTGAGCATCGAGTGGTTATCGATCCGTTTACGCACTTCAACAGGGCGGCGTTCAAGCCCATGACCTGGAATCCTCCGCCTTTCTTGACTGTTTTGCCCTTCAAATTCGAGGCTTTCCGATTTGAGGCGGCCTGTGTCGCCGCAATGAAGGCCTCATCGCCCTCAGACCCATCTTCATCGATACCCAGATCTAACCCCAAATTTGCCGTCTCTTTCTCCGTGCCATTGTCGTCGCCCAGGAGCGCATCGCCGATGTCGAACTCATTTTCAGATAGTGCCGGCGAGCTCGCGCGGAGAGCCATCTTCAATCAGCCGGCGGGGTTGTGGTCGGAGCGGAACTCTGTGAGTTGTGACGATTAGGGTTGACGATCGGAAATTTCCAAAATCTGGAGCACGGGCCCAAGATTTCGAAATCTTGGCGCGACAGGGGTCAGGGTTCCAAGCACGGCACGTGGGGTCGAGTTGGCGCGTTCCCAAGACGCGTCGTCCCCTCTTCGCGACATTGTCACAAACTTCACCCTCAATCCACGCAACCGTACAACCAGGACAATGAGTACGCAATGTTGATTCCATGCATATTCGATCTTGCTGACTTGTTCAGGTTACAGCGGCGGCGGTTACGAGTCTTACACTTCGTATGGTGCTGGCGGCGGGGGAGGCGGTGGAGGGTTTATGCCCGGCGAGGGGAGCCAGCAAAGTCCCGGCGGTCGAAGAGTATGTTCCAGCTGCACCAAGTCTGACTACATTGTGCTGATGCAGACACATAGGATGGCCAGCAAGACTCCCTTCGGCCAGTGACGATAAAACAAATTCTCGACGCCCAGAACAACAACGATGAGTTCAAAATCGACAACGAGCTAGTCTCACAGGTGCGACAGTCTCATCGCATGTCAAATTTTAGGCTAATCAATGCAGCTTACCTTTGTCGGCCAAATACGCAACATCGCAACGCAAACGACGAACACCACGTACAAGCTCGACGATGGCACAGGCAGCATTGAAGTCAAGCAGTGGAACGACGCCGACGCAGCGGAGGCAAACCCGCTGAAGTCGAAGCTCGTCGAGGGAGCATACTGCAGAGCATGGGGCAAGTTGAAGCAGTTCCACGAGCGCAGACACGTCAACGCACAGATCATACGACCAGTCGAGGATATGAACGAGGTCTCATACCACCTGCTGGAAGCCACGGCAGTGCACCTATACTTCACCAAGGGACCAATCAGTCAGGGCGGCCAAGGTGCCCCAGGCAGTCAGGCCAACGGCAACGCTGGACAGGGGGCGAGTACCTCGTACGGCGGATCAGATCTACTACAGGGATACAACCAGGTGGCGAAGAGGGTGTTTCAGTACCTGCGTGAAGCGCCGCAGACGAATGAGGGTCTGCATCAGCAAGAGATTGCGTCGAAACTGGGCATTGAGACGGGAGAAGTGGCGAAAGCTGGTGACGACCTGCTTGCCGGAGGTTTGATATATACGACGATCGATGATCAGACATGGGCGATATTGGAGGCAGACTAGCTGGTGCCATTGTGGGTACGGAGGACTCCACAGGCTTCTGATTCAATGAAGGGGTTCGTGATGAAGGATGGTCGAGGCATAACGTTCAATGGGAGTCTGTGGCGTAGAAATGATATGCTAGGCATTTAAAACGACAAAGTTATTTGGACTTGGGTCGCTCGCATTTGTGACACACATGGCTGTCATGGCCTCCCCGGAAAATAACAATACAATCACTCCTTGATTCCATCCCTTCTAGCCCTACCCCATGAAACGCCTGCAACCCACAGAAGCCATCCCCGGACCAACGGCTCAGATACTAACGCCACCATCGCCATTTCCTGATGGCATGCGGATGTTCAACTGACAGACACATGGTCATGCAAACGCCATACGTAATGAACACAAGAGCCGTCATTACAACCAGCTGCGTACGCGAAATCCTCGGTCGGTTCTCATCTGCCTATCATTATCTGTGAGTAGTTGATACAGTATACTCACGGGTCACAATCTTACCGTTCCTGAGCGATTCCCCCTGCCGCTCTCGACGTCTTTCGACATCTTCACAGCCTTGATAGACTTGAGAGTCAGACTAAAGTCGCCTTCCTGGTCCCCAAAGAAGCTATCGCTCATCAGCATCACATCCGGCTCCCATCCAAGCAGCGGCTCACCTCCTCATCATGATACTAAACCTCTTCACATTCTTTCGATCTAACTTGGCTGCGTCCTTCTTCTCCTTCCCCCGATATGTCGGCACCAGATCCGCCCACTTCACGTACACAAACGAATGCTCCGCCATCGCTGCATCCTCGCTCACCTCAAAGTCATACTCGTACGAAACCGTTGCTTGCTCGCGGCCATTTTCAGGGTTCTTGGACAAAACTTCGTCTTTGACGATGAAGGTGTAGCGCTTGTCGTCAGTCTTTCCGAGATCCAGACGGATGCCGTCGTAAGTGGAGAGATCCCAGGTTGACGAGGTGGTGGTTGTGCGTTGGGAGGCGAAGCCAGCGCCGCCTAGGGTTTTGATATCTAGGGTGCCGTGGAATCGGGCTGATGAGTCTTTGATTTCCAGGTAGGACTATCTTTGTGAATATCGTACTCCATTTCCATTCAACATGGAGATTTGGGTCATGTACCTGCGACTTTCCGCCCCGTACGCGGTCATCACTCGCCGTCCAGTCCTCTGCTTTCCATGCCCTGCAAGCAGTCAGAACCAATCCTGACATTCGCTCACATCTGTTACTCACTCATCACCACCGAAGAGCGTCATTTCACTCTTTTCGTCCATATTTCGAACTTTCGTATCCATTGTTGTTCCTTGGAGTCTGACAACAAAGATGCATTCCACTGACCTCGGAAGTCGATGATCTCACTAGAACTACATCCGGTTAGGGATGGCCCGTGCGGCCGAGGCTTCAGAGCGTGACGAGATGACCTCGAGTGATTGACTCCCTCTCCACCATCGCATCAAGACACCCTGCAGGGCGTTGTGGAGGCTGCGGTGCCACATTCATTCATATCTCTTCCGCTTAAGCGTTCCCTTCCACTTTGCGGCTAAATCCTCCTCCCTGCAAACTTTCGGCCCTGACGCACCTATCACAATGGACTTCAGACCCCTGGACCGCATGCATGAGACAGATGAATCCATTCTCGACGAACCCTTTCGCCCCTTCTACAACTTCTGGGCGCCGAAGCCTGTTCTTGTAAAACAGTCCGTCCATCGTTGCACGACGTAATGTCTTCAGCACTAAAAGCGTACAGGAACAATGAGTACGACCGTACGGCATTCATAGAAAGGCCGTGGTTTGGGGTGCTTTTGTTCGATAACAATGCTTCGGATGCGCGAGATCATGCTGCCAATGAGCGAAGTGAGTACAAACTCTTCGCGATGGGATTTGGAGAGGCTGACAGGATCGGTAGCTTTCCTGTCATGGCTGAGGTTGTCGGTGTATATGGCCATAGTATCGGTCGCTATCATCATGTCGTTCCATCTCAAGTCTAAGCCTAGTGCGCTAGGTAAGTTGCTCTACTATGTACACGTATACACATGCTAATAACGCATGCAGAGAGAAGAGTCGCCCTTCCTTTTGGTCTCATATTCTGGTTCCTCTCGGTGGCTTGTTTGATCTCCGGTCTGGCGAATTACATTCGGACGATTGCCCGGTATAGTAGACGAGCAGCATTAGTACAGGCCGGCTGGAAGACACAAGTCGTTTTCACAGTGGTGGCTACGGCTATCGTCGCGGCTTGTGTACTTTTCCTTTCGACGGGCGCAAAGAGCAATCGGTAGAGCCTAGTGGAAAGTCATCTCAATTCCCTCATACCTGGATACTATTCGAATCGATTCTCCTCTTCCTCCTCCCACTCCATATTCGTAATCATCCTCCTCACCTGTCCGACCATCCTCAAGCACGTCGCATCCGGGTCGCCCCTACACTCCGCCCCGACCCCAAACAACCTCTCCCTTTCCTCACTATGCATCTCCGTATCATTATGCCACTTCCGCTGCCTCTCCTCCATATCATCCAACAACTTGATCAACGGCATCCTATTACTGCCACCACCCAAGACCTCGGTTCTCAGCGCCTTCTTCGCCAACCGCTGCCAGTCCTTCGCATCGAGCTTGATGTCGAAGCCCATGGGGCAGTCATCTCCTCCAGTATGCAGATGCATGTTCTCGGGACTGTTGTCGCCAACACGAAAAGCTTTCTTCTCACCTTTTTCCTCTAAGCGCGCGGCCTCTTCGTTGATACCGACAAGGACTTTGTGGAAGCGCTCGGCGATGGCAGTCATAAGCGAAGAGAGAGAGGAGGTGTTCTGCATGGCTGTGAAGTTCTCCTTGGGGCATTTTTGGCAGGCGAGGAGCGTAGAGGCAGTCCGCATGGCTTGTCGCAGCGGCGGAATTACCGCTGGAAAGGCGAAGTTTGTCATGGACTGGAGGTCGGTCAGTGCGAGGTACATGGCGGAGAGGCAGCTGCATGGACCATCATCCTGTTGCAGTGCAGATGCATCGACTCCGTGGAATACCGGCTGCTGGGTTACGGGGTCGATGCTTGGAGGAATGTCCCAGAGGGATGGGTCGATGTGATCTATGTCAAAGCTAGGCACCATTAGATGGATCTTTATTTCGCCCAGAGTTGAATCCTCACTCTGAATTTGGTGTGGGTCCATGGGCGTAACCGTTTGCTCGGGTAGGATCATCATGTAGTGGGCCCGTCAGAGGGCCGGAGAAATCGGGGAAGGCGCCAAAATCGTACTCCGGTGGCGTGTTGAATGCAATGTTTCCGAAAGGTTGGGCGTTTAGGAAGATGTCAGATGCCGATGACGATCCGTTTTGGCTTCCAGCCGATTGCTCTACGGCTGCGTCTTCTCGTCGTCTCTTCCGTGGCCGACCCATGGGCTTTTGTGGCGAATATATGCATCTTATCTTCTCCCTTTCACATCGGCTGCAGTCCGGTCGCTCTCCAGAGCACTTCAGCTTCCTGGTTCCTGTGATTGCATCAGCTTGCTGAACACGTGCGGTGCTGTGTTAAACGAGGTACTCACGGCACTCGTCGCATGCGGCGTGTAGCTTTTCGGTCTGCATTTCCACCATTCTAGAAGCCTATCGTCTGATTTCACTACCGAGAGTGCTGGAATGCGCTTTTGTCCGCCTTTTGAGATATCAAGAGGAGGTCCTCAGCCCTATGCTACACGAAACGTGTGGACGCCTGAATCTTTGGGATGATATGTCAGCAATGGTCTGCGCTAAAGAACGAGATGCGCACGGTCCATCCGGTCGCACTTTCAACACGCGTCGACATCACGGTTGTCAACATTTGAGTACCTTTGTCCTTAAGAAGACCCACGCGCCGAGCATCTTTTGTATTACTTTGATGCACTGTCAGGCCCTGGATTCGGTACTATGTTGCATCCTCTGTCCTGGACATCTGGGACGGCCATTTATGACGCCTCATGGATAATTTGCTTGATTATCGAGGTCTATGTCATTCTTCGTATGGCCGTTTCTGCCTGAGGACCGCAAAATGGATCACATGAAGACAACCATCCGGAGTCGATTAGCCTTAGAGGTACAGGAGCCTGAGCAAGTGAACACAGAGCTCACGCCCCGAACGTCACGATTCGAAAACACGAAACCATCCATTTAGGGTAGGTACGGCCCACTTAATCCCGGCGCATATCACTATGATTGATAGCATGGGCTGTGGATGTTGCATCTCATGGTCCGACCGCGCTGGTACACCCCTTTCCTCCTCCCCGAGTTACGGCCATGCTCCCTGCGCCTTCACGGATGAGCTTACGTCTCTCATGAAAGTCGATCAGGTCACCTATGGGATGCTCAAGTCACTCACCTGGAGAGTTAGATCCCACCCAGAATAAGCTTTCTCACTTTCACAGCAACAGAAGGAACCACGCAGGTCAGTGCCTCCTTCCGCCTTCATTAAGGTTGACAAAGATTCGCCACTTGACCTTCAATCTCTCCACAACCTTCCTTTTCCTCTATTCTTCGCTTCGAACGCCAACCATGGCGCACAAACGCAAAACCGCGGAGGACGCGGACAAGGTAAGAACGTCATCGCGACTCAAGATTTCATCTAACGGTCAGGAGGATTCCAAAAGCAACAAGAAGTCAAAGACATCCACGGCAAAGCGCGCAGCCCGTCCGAAGGCCAAAGCCCGGGATGAGACCCACTTCAGGTTCCTTGACCTACCCGCCGAGCTTCGCAACGCTGTCTACAACTTTTCCCTCATTTCTGCTGGGACGATCTATATCAAGAAGTCCATGGACGGCAAAGGCGGTACCATTCCAACGCGTCGGTACTATCGCAAGATCAACGACATTGGGGTCCATCTGCTCAGGGTGTGCAAGCAGATTCGCAATGAGGTCAGTTTGAGTCCACTCACAAGCCGAGTTTTGTGCTAAGATCTGTCAGGCTACACCGATTCTCTACTCTCGAAATCGATTCCACTTCGAATCAGTGGGAAATCTCTTCCAGTTCTACACGCGTTATGCAACCCAGAGTCGCCGTATTCGACACATCTCCATCGATCTTGGTGAGAAAGTTGGACCAACCGCCGAGAATGCCTTCGCAGTTTTGGCTATGGTGGACAGCCTCGAGACGGTCCAACTGAGCTGGTGGATAAGGCGCAAGTCTGCTAAGGAAATCGCTAAATGCCTCTTTCCTGCTATGCGTCCTTGGCTCGAAGCGGTTGGCATACGGAAAGGTCGCAAGACTGCGGGTGTGGACGCCATACAACCTTTTGGAGGAGCAGCTTGGGGCATGAGTCAGGAAGATCAGGATCAATTCCGAGAGGTGTTGAGGAAGCTTCTCAAATAAATCCAGCCGGCCACTGACAACACGATTATGTGCCCTTACGAGCGTATGTCCTGGCGTGGCTTTTTACCAGGGTAAGGTACTACGTTTCCACCAAAGGGAGGGAAGTATTCTTAAATCCGCAGAATACTATGTCTCTGCGCCAAATCTCAGTCAATATAAAATATTGTGTCTACTAGCAGCCCAACTCTCTCACCCTTACCTCGAGCTAGAGCCGTCTCTCTCACCTTCACCCTAGGCAATATTGCCACACAAGGGTTCTCCCTTGTACTTAAAGGCAGCTTCTTCCCCGCTTCCCGCTTCCTGTGGCTTACGATTTCCCCCATCAACGCCACTTACGCTCCCCCACAAGAATAAGTCCCACCCCATGAACCGTCTGCTACTGTTCGCTCAGCATGGCACCTGATTCCAAGCTAGGGCGCATGGCCGGCCGTAGGAAGATTGTAAGTTGGGCCCAACCCTTTGAGGATGCGTTGAGAAATGAGGACACCATTAACACTCGCAGGAGCGAAAGCATACCAAGAAGGGCCAAACTTCCCAAGCCGCCCAGCAAGTTTCTATGATCGACACTCCTTTCCGCTTCCTAGATCTTCCGGCCGAACTCCGCATCATTGTCTATGAGTTCTGTCTAGTCTCCACTGAACGCCTTCTGATCCTCAGAGGCCGCTCCCGAAGCGGTTCCAAAGCACATTGGAGGTCCGACCGTAAGAAGAATGAGCGAAGTGAGGTTGCGGTGCATCTTCTGCAAGTCTGTCGGCAGATCCGCGACGAGGTTCGTTTGGTAATTTCATTTGTAGACCGCAAATTGCTGACAGATGCCTATTAGGCTACACCTATCCTCTACTCAGGAAACCGTTTCCATTTCTCGCCAGCTGCAGCCCTCCCACTCTTCTTCACACGCTATTCAACTCGTCTTGGCAATATCCGGCACATTTCCTTCGATCTCGGCGACAAGGTTGGATCTCCTATCACCAGTGCTTTCGCAGCTCTCGTACACGCGGCAAACTTGGAGACCCTCACTGTATCCTGGCATCACATGGGAGGGATCCGGGATGGTAAAGCGGTCGCTACGATGTTCTTTGGTGTGATGCGTCCCTGGCTCGAAACGGTTGCTGTACGCAAAGGCTGCAAAAATGCGGGTCTCGACATCATCAGGTTTCCTCCGGTGACTACTGAGCTGCCTCAACCATGCCCGTGGATTAATCCCCCCGGTGTCTTATATCGTGGTGACAGCGCGTTGGAGCAGGATCAATTTCGAAAAGAACTGAAAGCGCTCATGGCTTAGTTGAGACATAGCGGTCGCCGAAGGCGCGGTGTGCTTTGAATTGGGAATCAGCTTGCGTTTATCGTTCATGGTTCGCCTCGACGAATCCTCCAATGAAGCGAACACGTCTGAAAATCGGGCCCGGGAGACAGACGGCAAGGGACATTTCTGCTCATTACTGCGACAATTCTCGGTTTTCTTCATGTATTTACAACCTTTCATTCTGGAAATAAAAGTCTATCATCTGTAATGTTCTTTTCAATCCTCGCCTTCTAAGCCACNTCGACTACACCCTGGTAGAGTCCTTGCCTGTTCTTGAACTTGAGCATCACACCTTAGCCAATTCGATCACCCTCAAAAGCAGAACGAGAATATCGAAAAATCCTCAATCTACCCACATGCTCATCTGTCTTTCAAGACAACTTCGTACAGTTAGCATGGACATCCATATATTGGGTATGGACAAAGGGCGCAAGAAGCATGTCCTAGGCTGCGGAAGGGTGCCTATTCCCAGGCATGAATGATTCTGTCGGTGGGGCTGCCGCTTATAGACCACAGCGTGTGCGAATATCCCAATGTTGGTACACTTTTCGCCTTGTCGCTGTTCTCAAAGACCAAATACATTGGCCACTTCCCATCTCGGGCAACCATGGTTCACACACCCAGCAAACAGCCNCGCCGCCTTAACCTTCGGGGGGGGGGGGGGGGGGGGGGGGGGGGGGGGGGGGGGGGGGGGGGGGGGGGGGGGGGGGGGGGGGGGGGGGGGGG
>JAFHBV010000191.1:0-65822 GCA_019022785.1 Pseudomonodictys pantanalensis
GATCGGGGTCCATGGTCGCGAAGATGGAGCCGTTGCGGTCGACGAAAGAGTAGTACCATGGGTCTTTGTGGAGCCGTTTCGTCACATTATATAGTTCGTTGAAGAAGGCAGGGTCAGAGATGTGGACTTCGTGAGGCGTGATTCTGACGATGGGACCTGGAGCATCTGCATCAGCTGACAGATCCGGACAAGGAGGGAAGCGGTTATGCGAACCATACACACGATGCATCCTCTCGATTTCCACATAGTATAGGCCCTGTTTGAACCCATCATAGTAGAAATCGTACCATAGCGTGGCGGCTGCGAGCTTCGGGCCTGGGATATGAGATAGTGGGTGGAACCAGATACGGTAGGTATAGACGGTACTTGTGTACAGAACTAAAGAGACCGCAGAGTAGAGAAGGAGATCAAAAGCATTCACACCGAGAGAACTGAGAAGAGAAGAAACGGCCATCTCGACGTGAGGTTTCGGTGAGTGGGAGTCGCGCAAGGCTGTGTCCTGTTTTTTATACGAAACTCTACAGCGTATCCGTTGTTACCTTAGGGTACACAAGACCATCTACCGGCATCTTGGAAGCTTGGGGCGCGGGGCACCTGGCATTACGCCCGTCCTAGATATGGTAGGTACCTGCTGTCGCATAGTTCGCGTCAAATCCACATTTACGGGTTTTATCTTGCGAGAAGAGCAAACGGTCCACGGGAAATGAGACTTGGCCCAGCACTACGTATTCTATTGTGGTCGATGGCTCTGCGACAGCTCTATGAACTAGAAGTGTTAAGGGGCGATTAAGGCCTTAAAACCGGTGGAGACTGTTTAGCGGTTTCTCTTTTGGTATTAGCGTCAGCACTAAGAACGAAGCAGTCAGCACACCCATTCTCTCCATCGGAGCTGTGTTCTTCCTACGCTTTCATGAACTATCCTACCCTTTTGGTATGACCTATCTCTAGCTATACATTGTTCTGTGCGGAAACTCATGTCGCAGACTTAGGGATGTCTGTATCGTGTCATCCTGAAGCATACGGTCTAACAGTGTTCACTGCGCTAGTAGCAAGAGAGTGATTGAATAACTAAGAAATGACATCGCTTTAGGTCCTAAAAGCTCTGCGCGATTGAGACGCACAAGTAGCGTCACTTGAGCCATATTCGCTCTTCATTACGCACATCGGAAAATTCTGAAAGATATGGTATCCAAGCGTCGCCGATAAACTCCATCAACCCGTGGTCAACCCACACTCGCCGCAGTATTAGGGGCATATGCCAGCCCCGAGCTACGACAATAATGTCCCCCTTCTGTGCCCTTGCAGGTCCGAGGACCAGCCTCCCCGCATCCGTAATGCAAAGCCGTCGGTTATACGCAAATTGGGGTGGGATGGCATTCTCGTACCGGGTGTCCATCTCGCCAAGAAGTCGCCAAAGGGTAAGAATGATAGCGCAGAGTAGCTCATGGATGGTCCAATGGATCCAGTACAGCCTGGATGCCCCTATAGCGCCCCTCACCCGGTGCACTTTCGCCCATTTTTGAAACCTCTCAAACATTGCTGGCATCTCGCGGGAAGTACACTCAACGCGCAATGCATGAAACAGCTCCCTCATTCTGGATGACCTGTTTGGGCCTGAATGGCCTTTAAATGCCATAGAAATCCAACTGGAAAATATCTTGCTTACCAGGGGTGACAGGTGGCCACCCTGCATGAAAGTTCCCGGTCGGGTGAACTTCCGCGGCCTCAAAATGGGCCCGCAAGATTGTATCTTCTCGCTCTGGAAAACGCCAACAATACCGAGCAAGTCGCCAATGAATCTAATATCGGAGTTGCTATCCATAAAACTTCGTAGTTCTGAAGTATAGAAATTCATAGCGCAATCGGGTGGAGGGAGAAGTAGGCCTGCCGACGACCGTTCAAAATCGAGGATCCAAGATTGAGGAGTGAAACTCTGCTCAGCTGCCGTAGTAGCAAGGGCGAGAGCAAGGAGCGTTTGAGATTCCAGCAACCAAGTGGCGGCTACTTGTTTGAAGAGTGTCTTCGGTGACATTTTGTAGTTCACTGGTGCGACTCCCCCTGAATCGGGGTGATTTGTAAGTCCGTAAAGAGCGTACACCTTATCCAAAGGATTCGTGGCTTCGGATAGCCGACTTGACTCAATCAACTCCCACAAATTCAGCCTTTCACGTCTAGCACCCTTGTTACACAGCTGGAGAAGCTGTTGAAGTCCAACACCTGTTCCCCCCAGAGCCGGAATTCCCAAAATACTCATGACCATAAGCGAGTCAAATAGGTAGTGCAACGGGACTTGGTGTTGACCAAAGTAGAGGGTATGTGAGGGACCGAGAAGAACTTCCTGGATAATCCACATACGATCCCAGTAACGATCATTGGCGATGTGGCGGAGCGCGTACCATTTGTTGCTTATTAGGTTGGGAAGCCCGAGCGACCGCAAGGCATCGTGTAGATTTGCTCTGCTATAGGCGATAAAGTTCGGATCGAGATGGTGGCCTGGATTAAGTACCCGTAATTGGATATCTCTCATAAGCTGCGCGGTGGTATCGGCATGTTTAAGATGTTCCCCGAGCCAAATCACAACCTGACTGCATCCTTGATAGATGTCGGGCATGAGAGGCAGCTGCGAGCTTTTCTCCTCATCATCCGCTTGGTTGATACAAATTGCGTCCACCCAAATCCTCCGCTTTCTATCGACCCTCCGGAGGCAGGTCAGCGCATTGAAAAGGTTCTTTTTGACTAAGAATGTCTGTTGGTTGCAGAAGATTCGATATGTTGGCGCATCGGTGCCCCATGTGTAAGAGAGCGCCTCGTATTTGTGCGGTTGGTTCAAGTTGCAATCTACAAGGGAACAGACTATCGGTGCTGCCACTCTTGGCGATGGGTGAATCTCCAGCAGTCGAATCGTCCGTGATGTCCGTGAATTTGGAGGTAGTGCTGAATAAGGGAATTTCCTGGTCGTATTGCGTGCTCTTCGTTTCAAAATCCATAAGCAGAAGTTCATTGTGATGCGTGCTCTTCGTTTCAGATCCAAGGAGCGGAAGTTGATCGTGATGTGTGCTCTTCGTTTCAGAATCCAGGAGCGGAAGTCGATCGTGTCGCGCGCCCTTCTCGTACGAATCCATGGACACAAGGCCCTGCGGTGAGGAAATTGCAGCGACCGTAGTCGGTATTCATCGGGACACAACAGGTATATATAGAAACCGAGGCAAAAAACGCCTGCTTCGATTGGCCACGAGCACACGACAGCGACGGCATATATCGTGCAATAGACCAAGGAATAAACGCAGAACATGACAGGAGATATGATATAGAATGAACACTCGATCATGGTAAAATCATAGTCAAGGTCCAAACCTACAAGGCGCATTACAGCTAATCCAAAGGCAGCCTGAGGGTCTCGTATGGCCGTTCTAACCCGGACTGCATTTTGGGCTCCAGCATCTTGCCTCCAAGCCTTTGTCAATTCCGCAGCCGAAGGAGGAGGTCTCCATTGAGGTCTCCACTGCAAAAGTGGAGATGGCGAGGTATATCGGTGGTATGCTGCCGGGAATAGCTACGCTGGGTCAGAAATGTCGTGGAAATACGCGAGGAAGTAGGGTTTACCGTAGAGTAACAGACGAAGGCGATCCAAGAGGCTAGCGCAATTACCACAATAGTATGGATGCGCATAATCGCGTTCATCCGCGGACGAATTCCGTTCCACATTGTAGATTTCCGCGTAAAAATTTGCCGCATAGAAATGGCACATGGGGTAATAGTCAAAAGGTATGAGGACAGAAATCGATTAATATATCTAGAGCCGCTGAACGAGAGCATGAAACCGTCGCGTTCTCTATCGTTCGAAAGATCTAATTAGGGAAGTTCTGCCCCTGAGCTGAGCTGAGCCAAGGAGGCAGTCACATTGTGGCTGCACTTCCCGTGCGCCACAGGCGTTACGGGCTGCACTCTTTGCTTTGCCGCATTAAATACTGCTGGGCGCAAGGCAGCAGAGGTTTCTCAGTCGAACCGCGGATCGTGTTTTAAAATATTTTACTCATGTTATGCATTTTTGGTCGGCACTGATACAAGTCTTGAATCACTTGAACCAGTGTTCATAGCGGGGGCTGGCACCAATCATCATCTTTGCTTTAACGATGGTCATCGCAGTTCTAACCAATAACAAAAGACATACGGCTAGGACTCTTTTGAAGTACTGTGCGATTAATGTGATTACGATTTCTCTGATATCTAGAGTTTCTGGTTTGAACAACCAGTCTCGATTCAAAAGAACCTATCTGGAAAGCTTGGAAGATGAGAGTCCCTCAAACATATCTGAAGACCGCAAAGAAGAAGAATAAGTTCTCGCTTCTCATTCTCTTAACCTAAGCGCCCTCGTGCTCAAGCGAGTCCCAACCCTCCGGCTTACCGCCCTTTCCGTTCACCAACATCTCCACTACGCTTTTCAAATCCTCCAGCGCCTTATCCCTCGCCTCCCCTTTATCCCGCTCCCCCTCCAGCTCCTTCTCCAGCCTCGCCTGCTGCGCCATACTCGCTGCCTCCGACGCCTGCGCCCTCTCCTTCAGTTCTTGAACTTCCTTCTCTGCAGTCTTGAGCTTCAGAGCTAGTTTCGTGGTCTCAGCATCCACAAGCTTGACTTTGAGGAGCATTTGATCGTCGGCGGATGGAGAAGACGTGGAGGAGGTTGGCCCGCTGAGGGATGGAGGAAAGTCTGGGTTTCGGGTGGGTGGAGCCTGCCATTTATGCCATTTAGAGGCTGTAGAACCTGGGAAGTTCGAATGCAGGCCCGGGGTCGATGGGACGGTCGTTTGAAGAGGAAAGTTGACCGCTGGAGGATAAGAGGGCTTCGGTGGGCCTTGGAATGGGCGAAAAGGGAGTGGTTTGTGGTACGATGTCTGAAATTCGTCCCATCCAGGAAACATCGACTTCGAAGCCGGGGCCGGAGAGTTGTCTTTTGGAGCCGGCCTCTTGGTCAAAGCATCCGTAGGCTTTGGTGGAGGTTTGGGATAAGCCGAGGGAAATGGCGGATTCGACTGAGAACCTGGAGTCTTCGATGTGGGTGAACCCCAATGTTGCAGGGGATCCCCTATTTTCCAAGACCTATCCTCGTGCCTTCGCCTAGCTGTTGAATTATACTTTGCAATAAAGTCTTCTTGCTCAAGATCTCGCTCAAGCATAACATCATACTTCTCTTTGATTGACTTGCCAGCGAGAGAGGTTCGGCTCTCTTTCTCGGCGAGAGGCTCTTCCACGGGCGTGAGGTCATACTTCGAATCCAACTCTTTTGCCTTATCCCCACCGACATGCGTCTCCCCCTCCATACTCTTCCTGGCCTCATCGTCTTTCGCCCTCTGCCGCGCAGCTTCTAAATCCGCCTCCGCCTTCGCTTTCTTCATCTCCACTTCTAAACGAGCTGCTTCTCGTGATGCCCGGACCGAGCACTCATGCCTCTCACGTTGCTGATGCGCCTTTTCGACTATTTTGTCGCGTTTTTCAACGCATTGAGTGAAGAGTTTCTCGTCCCAGGATTGCAGGTCGGGGTCTCCGGAGTGGAGATGGGACCAGGTGAGCAGTTTGCGGCCACCTATTGTGAGATCCGTGACCGTGGTGTTGGTGTCCAAGACGTCGGATAGTAGACAGGCTCTAAAGTTTTGGAAGAGAACTCGCGCGTGGAGGTCGACGCTATCGAGGTCGATCCCTTCTTCGAGCTGGCGAAGGACTCCTTCGACCGTGGCGAGTCGACCAAGAAGGGATATTGAAGCGTGGAGACGCTTCTCTTCAGTGTCGTATTCCGCTTCAGCGTTAATGAGACGGCAGACATTAAGGATACGGTGATGGCGGTCGATGCGAAAGGATACAAGTTCGATTTCTAGGCCAAGGCGTTCGTCCAGCAGGTCGATCGAGGTGACGATATCCAACGGCATTGGTAAACAGATAGACGACCTCTATGCTGTGACCTCAGATACAATAATGAATATGACTTCGGCATGATAAGTGGAACGATATTTGCAGCAATGCGGTATCGAGACATTGTGAGGAAAGGTAGTCTCTCGGTGTGCTGCCACAGCGACATTGTTAAGCAAGTCTAACGTGTCCACGAGAAGCGACATCATGCAACATCTACGAATGGCAGGCTCAAGCTACTAGAGCTCATAGATTCGTGTCGAAAACCAGCAGGAGCGACTGTACATGGGAAAGGTGGATATATCCTTTGATACTACGGAGCCTAGCTGTCATTCAATCATGGCGCACAAGCTATCTGTACTATCCGTATCCCAGATCCGCCAAACCGTAACGATGCTCCTGCAAGTCCAAACACTATAACGAGCGTGGTTTCGCAAGTCCAACGCCTAGAAACACAACAATAAGAATGCAAGTCATTCTCTCATAAAGCGAGGCGATTACAGTCGCTCCGCTCAAGCCGAACCATTTGCGTCCAAAAAATATCCCGAGATCATTGAACGCCGGCATAGCGTTCGTCAAATCTCAAATGTATCATACAGCCTCTTTACTCGAAAGTCGCAATTACACGGGAAAGTCCAAAAAGTCGTAGCTGCTGGAATCCAGCGAAGTGAATTCACTCATTGCCTTCATCTCGAGCTCGAACTGTGAGCAAGTATTGTCAGGAAGACCACTGAAGAGTTCCTCCAGGTCGTCTTTGGGCTCGGCGGGGGAAGTCGGCGGCGTGGTGAATGGATTCGACTGGATGGATGATCGGGATGGTGTCGATGAGCCTTTCAGCGGACTGGACGGAGCCTCCACCTTGACATTGTTCGCAGATCCAGGCGAGTGCGGCCCAGTATCTGCGGGTGACATCGGGGGCGTGTGTGAGTGCTGTGAAAGATGTTGGAGGATGTTCATGGACGTAACATCGCCGACGTAGGATGTTGATGCCTCAAAGCTTGAAGTGACATCTCCTTCTTCGACGAAAGGGCTTGAAGCGGCACTGAAACTGTAGTTTGTTAGGTGACAATCAAAGTTGGTATGCTAAACATACCCATAAGGCGCCGCTGTGGGGCTAATTGGGTCATTGAAGCCTGCCGTGTTTGCGAGCAAGGGCGACAAGGGTTCATCCTTAAGGATGTCTCCGAGAGGCGAGGGAGAACGAGAATCAGAGGATGGAGAGCCCCCCGAGACAGAGGATGCAGCCGAAGCCAATGCTCGTCTCGTTCGGCTCGATTTGTCCAGGCGCTGCTCGAGGTCAGGTCGGCTCTTCTTCGGTCGGCCACGCTTCGCCTGTCGTCGGACGGCGTCAGGAAAACCACCCACGCACATGCCTCGCTGTCGGTGCCGAGTTAAGGCGTCCTGACGCGCAAAGCCGGCTCCGCAAGGACACTTGTATGGCTTGTTACCCGTGTGGATCTTCGCATGTCGCTTGAGGTCGTGCTGACGGACGAAGCACTTCCCACATCCGTTACATTTGAATTGGCGGTCGTTGAGATGTGTTTGTACATGTGAGCGTATGTTTTCTCGTCGGCCGAAGACCTTCTGACAGTCGGGATATAGACAGGTCCATTTACTTGTCGTCGGATCTTGCTCGCTGATGTATCGTTGAACCTGCTCAGGAGAGATACCGGTATATTCAAGGCTGGCGTCTACGTCGAGTTCAGCGAGGAGCGAGGGCCTTTGAAGCGTATCGATCGGTACATTGTGCATATGCACGGGGTTGTTGTTCATTGGAGGCATAGGAGGGAACGCCATTTCCTGCATGGGGTGCTCCTCGATGTTTTCCAGGAATGTCTGCACCGACCTTTGATGTGGTGAAGATATCGGGGAAGGGGAGAGGGCGTCTGAGGTGTAGTATGATGAAGACTCGTATCCCATGTCTACATCGGGATTCTCAAAATCGAAGGTCATCGCACTTGACGTCGGCCCCAGGTTGATGTCTGCGACGTCTGTAAAGCTCGGAGGCATGGGAGCCACGTCAATTGGATCATGGCTTTGTAAGTGCGCGGGCTTCTGAGGCGTCGCAATCGGTGTAGGAAGTATGTTGATGAAAACTTGTCCTTGAGATCCATATATCGAATGTATATGCTCTCGTAGATCCTTCAGTTGTTGTTCTGTTGGGTTCTTCGTCGGGGAATGAGGGGGCTGCTGTGGAGACTGCTCGCGGAGGGTCCTTCGAGGAGTCCGCGGAGATGGGAATGAAGTCTGTACTGGGGACTGCATAAAGGAGTCGTGGGGGCCCGGCTGGGGCTGGCTGTGCGTCTGCGCTACTTGCATAGGTTGCTGTTGTGGTTGTCCTAGGTTAGTAATACTTACCGTCCTATCCTCTGGTTGGAAGGCTGGCATGTGCATTGGTCCTGGCTGCACATGTTGTTCCTGGAAGGGGGCAGAGGCGGGCAATTGTGCTGTTTCAAGGTTCAAGCCTCGAAGATCCAGACTCATGCCCGACCTCTGCTGTCGCTTTTGTTGTATGTTAGCAGGGATTGGTCGTATGTTTGGCACCTCGAAGGCGGCCGGTGTGGAGTTTTGTCGTCGGTGGACGGTCCGGCGCCGTTGTATCGCGGAGGGCTGATGTGTGGACAGCATACTGTATGCTCGTCGAGTCCGGAGGTCGTTTTCCAAGGAAGGGTTTCCTGTTAGGTCCGATACTGTTTGAGACGAAAGTCAGCCATCGCTCTGATGAACTGATGACAGCCATTGTTGTTGATGTCCGCTCTGATGGCACCCGTCCACTCTCAATTAGACCTCCTTCATTTAAGAAATCGCAACATACCTCACGCAGTGCAAGCGGCGCTCCGCCGGGCGGATGATATTCTTATGGTCTCCTCAGTACAGATGCAGTCTCCAAGCAACCTGCCTCAAGTAAGTTTATCGGCCGAAGCCTGCGCGAATGTGTTTGTGGAGTGTGTGACTTTAGGCTCTCTCCAAGAACAAGCCCAAGGAGAGTGATGATAGGTATGTAGACTTAAATTGATAATTGTGGATGTGCGGATTGAAGACGCAGCGGAGTGGAGATGACGATGCAGAGTCTAGATGTGGTACGAAATCAACACAAGCGCCCCAGCGCGGTTACCCAGCAACGCAGCCCTAGCGCGCCACATGCATGCGCCACACCTGCCACCAGCCACCTCGGCTCTTAGTCAGCTCCCACACTGGCTTTAATTGATAATCGTTTCGCCGCCTCCTCCATCTGCAAACTTTTGCACTGCGACTGAGGAAGACAATCATTGTCTAGGTATGCCGCTTGCTGCGAACACATTCGACGTCGACTGACATTAGCAAGGCCGCCATGCAGATCTTCGTCAAGACCCTCACGGGCAAGACTATCACCCTTGAGGTGGAGTCTTCCGACACCATCGACAATGTCAAGTCCAAGATTCAAGGTACGCCGCAGCGCTTTCGCCCTCTTCCATGGCCCCTCTGACTTTACCCAGACAAGGAGGGCATTCCCCCAGACCAGCAGCGCCTAATCTTCGCCGGCAAGCAACTCGAGGACGGCCGCACCCTCTCCGACTACAATATCCAGAAGGAGTCGACCCTCCATCTCGTCCTTCGTCTGCGTGGAGGAGCTAAGAAGAGGAAGAAGAAGGTGTACACCACTCCCAAGAAGATCAAGCACAAGAGGAAGAAGACCAAGCTTGCGGTCCTCAAGTACTACAAGGTCGACGGCGATGGCAAGATCGAGCGTCTGAGGAGGGAGTGCCCGCAGCCCGAGTGCGGTGCCGGTGTCTTCATGGCCGCCATGCACAATCGCCAGTACTGCGGCCGTTGCCACCTCACCTACGTTTTCGACGAGTCCAAGTAAATGCTCTGGAGCGTGGGCGGCGAGCATACGATTCACGGCATCATGGGAAAATGGGGATGGGCTGAATAGGGTCATCACAATGTCGGTTATCTAGATGATCAATGCACCTTGTCACTGACATGCTCCTTGCATTCCTATCGCTTGAGTGCACTTGCGTGAAGTCAGCTGTGCCGACCTCACATAGGGACTGCGTAGGGTCTTGCCCCTTCTGTGCTGAAAAGCACTACGACCGACTTCTCGTCTAACCCAAGCCTCCTCTCCTTCTCCGCGACTAACTTTTTTAGTGCCGTCAATGTCGCAGCACCGCATGGTCCAGGATACACTCCTAAGCTGCGTAGAACCTCCAAGTCTTTGTGCACCTCGGTGTCTGACACCATGACACTCGCATCAACACCGTCTTTTAACACAGACCACGCGGTGTATGACACTGTACCGCAGTTCATACCATTCATGATCGTGTGGCCTGTTTGTATCGGCGTAATCTTCCCTGCCTCGAGACTGCTCTTCAGAGAGGCTGCTGTATCTGGCTCAACAGTCACGACGGTGGCGTGGAACGGCAGAGAAGCTGCTTTGTAATGTGTGCATACGGCTTGTGCCCAAGACCCTACGCCAACAGAGGCAATAGCGTGGGTTGCAGTCAGGTTGAGATCGCGTAGTTGGGCGTCCGTTTCGCTGAGCATGGTTGAGTAACCTTCTACGACCCACTGCCCTCGTACGGTATGAGCAAATTTGCGCTCTATGACAGGGGGAAACATGCCTGTGGTATTTCCTCATATCCCTCCCATGCCGTATCCATGATCAGCACAGCGCCGTCCAATACTGCAGCCGCCTGCTTCACCACCAAAACACAATCATCATAACCCCCTGGCACCACTTGTACAGCTACACGTGATCCTTCTCCGTCAATTTTCGCTCGTGTGGCAGTGTCCATATCCTGCGGTACATAGATCGTAGTCGGAATGTTCAAGTACTTCGACATTCGGGCCACGGCTCTACCCCAGTTGCCCTCGGTGCAGCACACCAACGTGAGACCATTTTCTCGGGCTGCGTCACCTAATTCCACGAAGGAGCACGGTGTCGGAAGTGAGCACCGTGCTGCTACGGCTTTGTAGACTGCCCACGAGGCGCCCAGGATCTTGAAGGCGGGGAGACCGAAGCGTGTGGATTCGTCTTTGAGGAGGATGTGGCCGATTCCGAGAGATTGCGCAAGTGAGGGCAGTGGGGTCAAGGGCGTGACTGCGTAGTCTGGGAGGAGACGATGGAAGGCTTCGACATCTGCGTGGGGAATCGAGTCGGTGTAGCAGTAGGTTTTGGCGGATGCGTTGAGATACATGGTGGTGGTTGCGGTCATTCTAGTTGAAAGGAGAATGACATCTTAAGCAAATTATCTTCCTTCGTCTCATCGTCATTGCGTTGTTACAGAATACGTTGACCATGTCGTTCCGTGCTTGCCCGTCGGAATCGACTTCGGAACGATGAGTTCCTCAGCCCCAGAAGAGGCCCGAGCGCTCACTTTACGCGACCAAGACGCGCTAGCGAGGTCGCGTCGTGGAGTACATTCACTCGGAAAGCCTACACTGCGTCTACCCACCAAACCGCACATCCTTCCAAGATGCCTCACTCTGTTACCCCAGAATCAACACAAGCGATGGAATCCCAGGCCACCGTTTCAGACACCGCGATTAAGCCTGAACCCGACCAAGACACCGACATGGCAGACGCCCCAAGCCCCGCAAAGGTAGATGCCTCAAAAGTCAATTTGGAAGAGCTCTTCGACGACGACGATCTGGACGCAGATTTCGGCTCCAGCACACCGCAGGCCAAATCAGAAGAGGAATCTTCACAGCTAGCTCCAATGTACACCGCCCTTGTCCCTACGCTCCTCTCCCATCGAAGCGTATACTAACAAGCCGTAGCCAAATAACCTCCCGCTCCACCTACTCCGACCCCGAAATAATGCGCGCCTTCTACCAGCGCCTCTTCCCCTTCCGCTACCTCTTCCAATGGCTGAACCACAGCCCCATCCCCTCCAGTTCCTTTGCCCACCGCGAATTCGCCTTCACGCTCCCCAACGACGCATACCTGCGCTACCAATCCTTCCCCACAGCCGACATGCTCCGCAAGCAATGTATCCAGCTCCTTCCCTCACGTTTCGAAATCGGCCCCGTCTACTCCACAAACCCACGCGATCGCAAAACCCTCAGAAAAGCCAGCGCCTTCAGGCCCCTCATGAAGGAACTAGTCTTCGACATCGACATGACAGACTACGACGACATCCGCACCTGCTGCACCGGCGCCAGCATCTGCCACAAGTGCTGGGCCTTCATCACCATGGCCATCAAAGTCATCGACGTTGCGCTGCGCGAGGACTTTGGCTTCAAGCACATCCTCTGGGTATACTCCGGTCGTCGCGGAGCCCACGCCTGGGTCTGCGACAATCGCGCTCGAGAACTAGACGACCAAAAGCGCCGCTCCATCGCCGGATACCTCGAGCTCCTAAAAGGCGGGGACCAGAGCGGGAAACGCGTCAACGTCCGCCGCCCATTGCATCCCCATATTGACCGCAGTCTAAATATCCTAAAGGAGCACTTCCAGACCACTATCCTGGCGGAGCAAGACCCGTGGGCCACAGACAAATACGCACACCTCGTCAACCTAATCCCCGACACGACCCTCCGCGCCGCGCTGCAGAAGAAATGGGACTCCGCACCCAATCGCCCCAGCGCAAGCAAATGGGCCGACATCGACTCCCTCGCCAAAGTGGGGAACCTGTCCAAATCCTCGAAGGACTTGCTGGAGGCCAAACAAGACATCGTGCTCGAATATACATACCCGCGCCTCGACGCCGAAGTGTCCAAGAAACTAAACCATTTGCTCAAGTCGCCCTTTGTCGTGCATCCCGGAACCGGTCGCGTGTGTGTGCCGATTGATACAAGGACGGTGGAGGAGTTTGATCCGTTGGGCGTGCCTACTGTTACGCAGTTGCTTGGTGAAATCGATGAGTGGAAGGGTGAGGAGAGTGAGGGTAAGAAGGTGCAGGATTGGGAGAAGACGAGTTTGAAGCCGTATGTGGAGTACTTCCGCGCTTTCGTTGCGGGGTTGATGAGGGAGGAGAAGGAGAGGAGTGGGGCGGGGAACGGGGTGAAGAGGGAGAGGGAGGAGGGTGAGACTATGGAGTTTTAATTGGTGTGGTATGACTCGATCATGGCTATGGCGTTCTGGTCATGGTTGAATACATGGGTGGGGTGGGTGTCATCATTGTATACGGCGCGTAGGTCAGTAGTGCATAACATGTATTTGGGTCAATGAGTAGTCAGCCTTGGAGCAATATCATCGTAATCGATGCATTTCCGCTTACACATCCAACGACTCCACAAGAACGAAACTCCACGACAAAGCCAGCAGTCTACTTAAGCCAGGGGGGTATACGAAGGATTCGTCATGGCGACTGTACAGTCTGTACTTCAGCCTCCGCCTACTCCTACAAGATGTGATGCATACATTAAATCCATAGCCCCAGTAAACCCATATTCATCCAATAGATAATGAAACCCATACCCGTGCAAAAGAATTTACCTTCCATAAAAACCTAAAAGTCGCCCCGCGACTCCGTCTGCTGCGGCGGCGCCTGCCCAAACAACCCGCCAAACCAACTCCCCCGATTCGCCGCCTTCCTTGCCCTCATAGCCTCCTCCTCGTTCTGCACCAACCTGAGCGGCCTCATGCCCCTGCCCTGCATCGTCTCTGTCCTACGCGGCGGGGACGGCGTATCCACGTGGCCCTCCTCTTTCCCATCTTTCCCCCCTTTCTCGCCGTCCTTGGCCTCCTTCTCCTCCTGTATCGGCACGGTGCCTGTACTTGGGACGCGCGAGACGGGGTTGCTGTTGTTCGCGCCGATAGGGATGCCGAAGAAGGAGTTGCGCGGGGACACGAGGCCGGGGGATGTGGGCCCGGAGACGGCGGCTGGAGGGGCGCGGAACATGTTTGTTACTACGGTTGCGGCGCCGGGCTGTGTGGCGTTTTGCGTGGGCATTTCCGAGGTGGAGCGCCGGTGGTGGTATGTCCCGCTTGTGTGGCGAGAGCTATTCGAGCGCTGGAGCGGGATGCTGGGTGCGGTCGTTGGGTCTTCGGTGACGGGTGGAGAGGCGGACGGTGGTGGTGCCGCGTAGCTCATGGGCCTGGGTTTGCCTCGTCCACCGCCGACTACTGACTTCGCGCGCTGCAGGAAGCCCTGTGGTGGCTCGTTTTCTTTTGGTGGTGGGGGTGGAGGAAGTTCCTTGTTGATGTTGACGCCGCTGACGGGAACACCGGGCGCCGTGTCGTCGTCGTTGCCGAGGACGGACTCGAAGCCTTGGTGGGTGAGGAGCCGGCCGATGATCTTGTTGATGTAGAGGGTGAGGGCTTTGTTTTCGCTCTTGAGGCTGTTAACCTCTGCCTCTAGCCTGCGGACTAGCTCGCCCTCTGAACCCTCTGCGGATTCCAGTTCATCGGCCAGACTTGTCGACGGGCCGTTGCGCGATGGCGCGCGTTCTTCGTGGTGGAGCGGCTCGCGTAAGAAGTCTCCCCGACTCAGATCGCCATTCAGCGTCTTCTCGCCCAGCAGGAGCTGGAAGCTCTCGTTGTCCTCCATGAGCCTAGCGTTGGTCATGCGTGTTTCAAGCAGTTGTTTTTCTAGTTCGCGCATGCGTCCACCGCCCGCATTTTCCATTTCCACAAGCTTGATTTGGACTTCTGCGAGTTCAAGACGCAGCCCCTCGATGATCTTGTCTTTCTGGTGGATGAGCTTGGAGTGGTTCCGGGAGTCGCTGCGCTGGATAGATGAAGGTGGGGCAAAAGAGCCGGTGGATTCGAGGTTCTGGCTCGAACTGTTGCGTGAGGGGTTGTTGCGGAAGCTCGCTGCCAATGGTTAGAGTCATGTTTCCAATACGAGTGGGTGAGAGGGGGTCGCGAAGACATACAGGTCCGTGACAGATGAGGTTCATCGCCGTCAACGTTCTGGACATTCTTGGTCGCCATGGTCTCCTTCAGTCGCTGAATCGTCATCTGTAGCTCGTCTTCATGCAACTGTGCCTCTTCTTTCTCTTTCATCGTCTGTGCGCGTTCGGCTTCATATATGCCCTCTAGCTCGCGTTGTTGTCGAGTGAGTTCTCGCTTCTCGTTCTCGAGTGACTCCACCTTCTCCTCCTCCTCATGTGCGCGCTCCTCCAGCTTCGACTGTTCCTTGAGCGAGTCATCCAGCCGTGCAGTCAGCACTTCAATCTGCTTCTGCCGCTCTTCCGCATCCGTCTCTGCTTTTTGTAGCCGTTCTCGAAGATCCTGCATCAAAGCCGCGGCTTCCTCCCGGGCGTCGTCGTCTGCCCCATCGGCCTGCGATGAGTTGCTAAGGCTGGATGGCGCGCCGGGCTTCCTCACAGATGCGCGCGCAGAGACTGGCGTGCCGTTGACGCTCGACCTGACCGAGCGCGTCCTCGTGACGCCGTTTGTGCCAGTATTCGTCGGGGTTGAGGAGCGGGCAGGGGTGCGGTTCGCAGCGCCAGGAGAAGCCGTGGATTTTGCGGTGTCGCGCGCTGGCGTGCCAGGCGGCGCAGGTTTCCTCGCGGTAGTCGACATGCTATTCTGTAATCTGTATCTCTATCGCTGGTTGCTGAAGACTGGGTGTCTGGACTGCAAAACCGTTGCCAGGGACTCGGTCCAGCGTTGGCAACGGCAGTCGGTCGGTACTGGTGTTTTGGGAACTGTCTGGGCGCCAAATTTAGCAGGTTGAGTGGCCCTGCTTCCCCACGCGATCGACGTGGCTGTGAGTTGTGGCGTGTGAGGCAGTGAATGTTACGAGCGAACAATGTCAGGAGAGGTGAGAGATGCGATCAGAAGTGTTTACGGAGAGAGAAAGCGACCGTGAGTGTACTCGATGGTCTCCGTTGCGGCGTTTCACCGCCCATGTTTCGCATTAGAGTAACCCTATTTGCATTCCCTGCATTAGCGGCCAAGCCCCGTTGCCCGCGTTGCTACAGTAGTTTGCCGTCCTCCATGTCGCGTCCCGGATCGGGCTGCCTGGACGGCCTCTCTCACTCACATCTCGGGAACGCGCAATATCCCGCAGAATCTCTGGAATCACATGTCTAGACCCAGCCGTCCACCTTGAAGAGCCCTTACCTTCGTTACCCCAGGGACGCCTTTCTAGGACACGGAATATGCGATTCGCAGTCTAACCGCCGCAACAACATCAACCTGCTACGCCACTGTTGGTTGACCAGACCACGCAGCAATGCAGCGCGTGCTCTCCGAGAAACGTGTCTAAATGCGTGGAATTGCGCATGTCGCACGTTGACGCCACCCATGGTACCGGGCCACACCTTCTGGAAACGTGTTGCTATGTTTCCTGCCCTGCGGCTGAATATGGAAAGCACGACGGATGGAGCAAATACAATGGCTGACTCGGTTTATTGAGAGAGTATGGCCGGTTGATCGATGAATGAGAGCTTCGTAGGTGGAAGTTGCAGGTGGAAGGTTAAGTAGCGTGTGTAGAGTCACAATCGTTGTCTCTGGATAGCAAGGGGTCCGCTGTCTGGGCGCAGCAAGGAGTGGTCTACTCGTACCTATCCAGTTCCTCACTCGACCAATTCCACTCGGGTGACTCTGCCCACCCTCCATAACCCCACGGTGGCATCTGAGCATGCATATCCTCATCGCCCCAAACGCTTTCGCAACCTATATCCTCAGCCTGTGTATCTCGATACCAATCCCAGCCAGGACCACTTCGCGAAGCATGACCATACCCCGCTGCATTCCCGTCCTTGTGTTGTCGTCTCCAATTGTCGCGCTCCTCCTCAAAGCGCTGCTTCTCTTCACGGAGCTCGCGCACGGCGCCGCTCATGCTTACGCGGTCAGTGGCTAGACGCGCTTCCGCTTCTTTGATGAGGCGTTCGCGCTCGTGGAGTGAGGCTTCGAAGGCGGCGAGGGAGCGGTACCGCGCCTCAATGTCGCCCGGTGTTGCAGCAGAATTGGCACCGGGAGTTCCGTTGATATTGGAAGGCTGATCTGCTCGCCCAGGAAAAAGGGCATAGACTCCAGGAGACTTGCGACCGTGTTCTCCAGTTCTAGTTTCAGCAGCTGCTCGATCTTCGTCACACACCGGCGATGCTTGTTCTCCGTTGCTCTGTTCCTCATCTTCTCCAACGATAGTCTCGGCGTACCCAGGCCTCCATCCTTTAGGCGCCCGTCTCTCACCAAGGCCCGCCATCCCTCCTCTTGGGCTCACTGGCACCTTTTCGCTCTCCCTCTCAGGTCTCCTCGCTCCGCTAAAAGCACCTGGGAAGTTCCAGCAGCGAAAGGGTGTTGGATTTTGTGGCGGTTCAGTGAATGGGTAGCCCGGTCCTCCGGCCGCTGAATGCGGGTATGATGCAGCTTGGCTTCGAGCTTGTTGCTCAGGCGGTGGTGGGCAGTGGGCCATAGGGTAATGAAATGGCGAGTTCCGGTTGACACAGTGGGGTATTCGCGCGCATGGCGAGTAATGTGGCAGTATAGCTGGATAAGTAGAGTAGAGCGGCTGTGCACCAGGCGTGGGAAATACTGGCGCGCGAGGCGAAGGCCATGGCGTTGCGCTGTGAGGCCGAGGCGTGAGCTTCGGCCCCCAGTATGGTGTTGCTGTAGAGGTCCAGGTTGCCATATTGCAGGCGTCTGTGACGGCAGCAGAGAAGGTAAATGTGTTAACGGTTTACTGAGGTGGAAGTTAGCAATGAGGACCTTCTCTTCTGCTGTCTCTTCTGCTGTCTGTTAGCAAACAAATGGGATCGTCTGTCGGGCCTCACTTCTCCTACGCCAAGCGCCTTCAAGTAGGAGCAAACAAACATTCATGACCACGATTGGAGCCAGCCCTTGCACAACATATGACGGTAGCACCAAACGAGTCAAGCTTCCACGGTTGGAAGGAGCAAACATAGTGGTAGAATACCATGAGTTGTACAATTATGCTGGGTATCGTGTCTAAAAGAAGTATTACAAGAACAACATCCACTAATACAAGGCCTTGTGCTACAACCCCGAAGACTGACTATTGAAGCCAAATGAGATCTCTTCCTGTCTAGTCGTAACTTCGTTCTCTACATATCCAATGATAAACGCCAGATGCCTCACCAAACATGTGAACCCATGTGGTCGCCTTCTAGTCCTCGTCCTCGTCCTGGAAGATCTCCGGGAATTGGATCAACGATGCGTAGCTCGCCAGGCTCAGCTTCCCGATCCCCAGTTTTTTGAGGTAACCCTGCTTTGATAGCCAAGACACTGGAATCAGGAACGTGTCACCCGAACCCGTCCTGACCAACCTCGTCTTCTCCTTCTTCGCACCCGTGAATATTGACGACACTCTCGGATCCTTGGCAATGGCATTGATACATTTGTGGCGGTGTTCGAGGATGTCAACGTCGATGGTTCTTAGGGAGACAAAGTGGTATACGTGTACCCACTTTTTCTGACCGAACCGTCGGCACCGAGCGATAGCTTGTGCCATGGTGGATTCGTAGCCATATTGGGTCTTGGATAATAAGGGAGCGGCAAAGATGATGTGGTTAGCGTTGACCAAATTTGCTCCAGCAGCCGACTCGCTCTGCAAGTCCAGGATGAGGGCTTTTCTCTTCTCTTTTCCAGTATCACGCTTGAAAGCCTCTAGGGTGGTTGCGGCTCTATGCTTCTTGAGTGTACGATAAGATATATCGTGATGTTCGAAAACGTTTTCCATGATGCCCACATTGCGCTCGTTTGGAACAAAAACCAAGCATTGTTCGTCCTTGGGAATTGAGTCGTTGATCAAGGAGGCGATGGCGTCGAGCTTTTCGCCAAAGCTTCTCTCTGTGCGCTTCCCCTCGACGGCACCCAAATCGGTTACCTGGTTCAGGTTTTCGTGAAGGCGTGCGTGACAACCGTGGTGCACACAAGCCTCGCTGTCTGGCCGCTCTTGCAGACACTTCTTGCATCCAACGTGTCCACAATGCAGTAGGAATAGGTCTGAGACACTGGCG
The DNA here is from genome assembly GCA_019022785.1 of Pseudomonodictys pantanalensis. NCBI lineage: Eukaryota > Fungi > Ascomycota > Dothideomycetes > Pleosporales > Parabambusicolaceae > Pseudomonodictys > Pseudomonodictys pantanalensis. The sequence goes on from JAFHBV010000191.1 coordinate 18,763, forward strand.
TCTCTAGAGCAATGTTGTGAATGGCAAGCATGCTGCCTCGATTGCATGCCGTCGGCGAAGCCTAGGACGTCGGGAAGGAGAGCGGTGATTGACTGCACGAATCTTTCCGTCCGTGTGAGCAGGGTCAACTCGTGTAGGCTAGATCTCAGCTTGGACGCAAGTAGCTTCTGCTCCCTGTCTGGCATGGTACTCTTCTTGTTGGAACGATTGCTACTTGATTTCTCGTCAACCTCCTTGATGATTTGGCGCAGCCGCTTCTGGGCTTCGTCATCTCCGGCTAGGTCACTCGTCTCCATATCCTCTTTGAGGCCGAGGTAGTGTTCTGGTGCAGTGTCTTTAAGCTCCCTAGTGATTTCGAGAAGGTTCTGGGTAGCAAGTCTGCGCTTGCTTCGGCGTGGTTCACCAAGCTTGTCTAGGTCTGATTGCCCCGGGTCAGTCCAGAACGACATGGCGGTATTTTGCAATGCCTCCTCCCCGGACAGTGCATTGGCGAGGCTGGCACTGATTTCGTCAATGATCTTTGTATTGGACGCCTTCTTCAACTTCTTCGGGTGCATCTTTTGGGTCTTCAGATGTTGAGAGCTTTCCAGGTAGGTGACATGATGACCAATCCCTAGCTCCACTGCACGAAGAGACTCCGCGCACTTGATGTGGTCCAGGGAGGGTTCATTTTGTCGGGCAAACGTGTTGAGAAAGCCCTGTGCACGATCATGCCTCGCTCTATGCCAATGTTTGGACATAGTCTCGACACGGGCCAAAAAGGCTTGAACCTCAGTCAACTCTTTTGCGAGCTTCTCTTCCAAAGCCGTAAGCTTTGTGCCATCTCCGTAGAGATCACGGCCCAGAGATGTTCCGAGAAACGCCGCGATTTGGTTGATATCCGTAAAGTTTGTTAAAGTCGGTGTTCCCGACAACACCCATCGTTTCTGCGCCGATATCCTTTTGATGAATGAGCAAGCTGCATCGTTGTCTTTGCTGAGTGCAGCGTAGAGATAATGGTATTCGTCCACTACTACACGATTGAACCGGAACTTGTGAATCAGAGGAACATCCCGTGGCGACATGGAGGACTTCTTTGCTGAGGAAGCTGATTTCTTTGCACCGCTTTTCTGGGCGGCTTGCATCTGCTTCCATGATGTGTAGGCACTGCCCGTCTTGATAGTGAGTGGGATTTCCGCTCGAAAGGTCTCGTCAGCTAACCGATTGGCCAGTTTAATTTGCGTCGACTTGTGGAATGCCGTATCATCGAGCTTGCTAGAGGCTTGGACTTGCTCAGGCAATTCTGCCAAGACGAAGTCTAGCCAGGTATCGAAAGCTCGACCAGATGGCGATGCTGGGGCTGGCATAGCCGCGAACGCGCTCAATGCGTCAATGTAAGTTGCCTCCCCAAAGAGCTTCCAGGAACAAATAATGATACGTGCGTGCCTGAAATCATCAAGAGTCAGATTCTCGAGATCCGTGAAGCGTTCTATGAGCAACACGTTATAGGCGTTGTATTGTGCTTCCCCCAACCACTCTTCGAGCTCCGATCGCCATTGCAGAGCAATATGCGGTGGACATACGATTATGGTGGCTGTCAAGTCGATCAGAGCCGGGCGATCCAGGTTTAGCGGCGTGACAATCTCCGTAGAACTTGAGGGGACCTTTGCAAGCTCGGCATTTATGAGGGCGATCGTCGTCACCGTTTTGCCAAAGGATGGCAAATCCGCAAGAACACCACCGCGGATGCTGACAACTTCTTCAGCCTTGGCTTCGATTCTCCAGCCGAGCTCGCAGTGTACCGCTTCTTCCACTTCGACTCTAACTAGATCTCGCCCTAATTCTTGATTCATCATCCAATTTAAGCTCTTGAGCTGAGCTTCAGTGAGATTACGGCCCTTTGCAAGCCGAAGTGGGCCTGCGTAAGGCGAATCCGATGCATTGCTCGGAATTTGGAATTTCGGAAATGGCCCGGGTGCCAGGTCAGCATGATCGGTCAAGAGCCGCCACTGACATTTGCCTCCCTTACTGTTCAGACGTCCAGTTGCCCTATGAAGAAGCGACGGAATACCAAGACGAATCTGGATGTGCGTTCCATTAGGTCCACTTGCTGGTATGATATGGAATCCCGCGCTCCGTGTTTTGATGGACCGCTCAAAACGAGCAGCGGTTTGTCGGTCCTCACAAGCCGTGGCTTTTCCGTTTTCGTCGATAATCCACAAGATATGTGGACTCTTTGGCGAGCACGTGCATCTGAGATGAGAGTCACTCCCAGCTAACTGCTGCCATTCGGCGAAGGCGGGAAGTCTTTTAACATTTTCAAGTAGCCAAGAATAGCGCGCAATATTCTGGATGTCAAAAACCTGACTGCTTCGGAGCTCGAGAATAGTGATAGCACTGGAGCAATCAACAGCTGAGAGCATTGATAAGGATGACTTTATAGGAATCGTAATGTCGAGGGCGACAGGGTCGCTCTTGAGATCAATGTCTTTCGACTTCCACGAGCAATCCATCGTAACCTTGACACTGGTCGTTGCTTCGATGTCGGTAGGCTGCCAAGACGGTTCAAGGTGAGCAGCCCAGATGCGGGTCTCATGAGGAGCGAGGCGTTGACAGTTATCGCTAAAAACAAAGTGATCCTGGGCAACTAGGCCGATGGGATCTTGTTCGTAGAAGAGATAGAATGCGGAGCCATCTGGCTTCGTGGTCTTATACAGACTGGCCTTGGCAGTGCCGCAATGTGGTAAAGCAGTATAGTCACCCGATAGCTCTTTAGCTATTGCGGGAGCTGCGTCGATCCGAAGATGAGTCGGCATCGTTTCGGACTTGTAGTCCGGCAAACCTAGACGGCTCCTCCACGATGCGGTTCGTTCAGCCGAAGCACGGATACTAAGGCGGCATGAGACATCTTGGGGAACGCGAATCCTCCATTGAGGCATGAGAAGCGAAGAGGTGATGTAGCCACGGGCTAATGGTTGCCGAAGAATCTTCCGAAGGGCGCTGTTCCCCGGCTCTAATTGTGGGGAATGGAGAAAGAGACGCCACTCAGGTCTCTCGGACATGAGCAGCTCTAAACTTGCTTTTGCTGACGTATACGTGATTCTCCACAGGCTGTGATCTCTGATAAACTTATCGATACAAAAGTAAGTCGATTGAAAGTCCGCGTCTTGGATGCATGTAACCAGTTGTTTGTTCAAGTCCAGCCCTTCGTCTCCCCAGTATCGGGCGTGTGGGAAATTGTCGAACTTCAGTCGCGCTGGAAGCAAAGGCCTCCATTTGGTTTCGAAGTTTGTCGCCGTCTGATGCCGCTGAGCCAGTGAAACTTTATAGGAGTGTGGCGGATTGCCCGCGCACGTTGAACAAGCGGTGTGTCCGCAGTCCGTACAGGTCCTTATGGGAGCCTTCGTAACGCTCGTTCTTCCTTCACAATCGCACTTCTTTGCACTCGATCTCGCGTCTTCCATGAGGTTCGCAATGTCTATTAAAGAGCTTCCAGATGAAGAGACTTGCGTGGTCAATTCATGCTGAGCATGGAGCAACTCGACCGGCCGTGTTTCCTTGTTGGGAGTTGCGACTCTACCAGATTTCAAGCTATTCTTGCGAAAGTCCTTGCCTATAGCGATCAAAGCGGACATTATTGATGCCCCGATGACCGTTGTGGACATGGCGTTGCCGGCAAGATCCTGCAGGTCCCGTTGCGTTTCCCTAGCGAAGAGGAGTTTGTGATATGGCATGCCTTGAAGAATCAAAAGCTGACTACCATTCAAAGCGGTATGTCGGTTGCTTATAAATCCGCAACCACTGGGGGTCAGACAACCTGTCATTCCCGGCCTGACTCCTGTTGTCGACGTCCGGTCAACGTTCTGGGATACATCCCAGAATGCGGACTTGAATAATGAGTCGAATCCGTCTCTGGCGCCTTTCAAATGGGCGATGTCGATACAGTCATATACGCGGGATGATTGTGATCCATACCAAGCGCGACTAGCAAAATCAGGTGGCCGGACCGTGCCGTTCTCGCTCCAACGAGTGATTGGGCGCTGTAAGCCTAATTGGAGATTTGATCGCATACTATAGTAATGTGTACGAGGTCAGCATTGAACTACCATCTGAGAAGGCAGGGTGCAAGTTGGACTTGAATTATACGTACCGACCATATCTGAGTTTGCATAGAGGCCAGTCAACCTCGTCGCTGACTTGAGGGTACTCATGCTCTTCGTTCGTAGTGCGACTCAGGAACGCATCGAATGAGCTACTACATGGTCGCCTAAGGCGATCCATCGTCTCTTTCCACAGCTGAACAGCTTTCTTAGCAGCTTTGCCAAAGACCTTCCGGTCTACCGCTATCAAATACCACCGTTGACGTGTCTGAGGCAAGTAGTATTGCTTGGTGTCGCAGATCGTCCAGGCGTACTCGTAATCGACATCGGCGAAACAAGCCCTGAAGACATCGTCATTTCTACTTGCTTCCCTCACATTCTCCAGTAGTAGCACGCGCGGACGGAAACGTTTGACGTAACTGACGATAGCCCTGAAGGTATCCCCAGATTGTCCATTGTCATTTAGGCCCTTACGGTGACCGTTCAAGCTCGAGAGATCCTTACATACAAACCCAGCGATAAGTATGTCGACGTTCCTGGGGATCTCCGCTGATGCTCCGTATGCCGTTGTGGCAGTAGGCTCATTTTCGTTCAGGAATTCGCGTATGTCACGAAACAGTATCCTGGGCTGGAAGTTGCGCTCAATGTAACCTTGCTTGAACGGTACTATCTCCGCACTGAACAAGTGGTCGGTAGCGATCGGATGTCGACCTTCAAGCTCAAGGCCTTTAGATAAAAGCTCGAGCGCGATCAAAGGCGATTCAGTTCCCGAACACATCGTCCCGATATTTAGGGGATAGTTGAGGTCCAGGAATTGATCCAGTCCTAGCTCTATGGAACGTTTTGCAAGATCTTGAAAACAACCTTCAACATTCTCCAGGGGCGGGAGATCAAGATTTAGTTCTCTGCCTGGGTGGCCTTTTGACGCCACCTTGGCCTTGGTCTGCACCGTTTTCTGTTTCGGGACATCGATTTCAACACCATCTTCTCCTTCTGTATTGTTTGTCTTGTCGTCTGAAGCAGAATCAGGGAGCGACTTGACATCGGATTCTATCTCAGCTTCGGATGCGATCGGCAGGAATACGTCTGACGCCGAAGCTTCGTCAATCTCAAAATTGTCTTGTTCCGAGTCGTCGCTTAGAAGTTGAGTCGCGTAGGATGCTCGCTTCCTTCGTTGACGTAACCTTGATACTGGGTTAGACTTCGGGTTCCGTTCTAGCTCGATATCGCTCAAGCCGGAATCAGACTGCGCTACGGTGGTAGTATTTGGAGGTGCACCGTTCGGGACAGTTCCAGACGCCCCGTCGAGCCGCACTGCTATCCCATCGTCGGAGCCGACTGACAGCGGTTGGGCTTGGGAATTCGCACGGCTTGACCCTAGGGCAGTTGGGTTGTTGTTCTCCGCATCCTGCCCACTACCAGAGCTTGTATTATCTAGGTGAGAGATATCGTCTTGTGCAGTCTCGGTATCGTAGCCACTATCGGTGGCCACGGTGGACAAGTCTCGAATTATGGCTCGGAAGAAAGGCCGTCTGCCGAACAAATCATTCTTGATTTGATTGGCGGGTTTGAGTGAAAGACCGAGCCGTTTCCATGCGGGTATACGGGCCTGTAAACGCGTTGAAGGTCGCTGGAGCTGCTGAAGCTCTGTCAGTGGTGACGGAGGTTTGGATGGAGCTGCTGCGGCGGGTATGGATGGAACTACACAGCGTAAGTATAATCAACTCGCATTGTGAGGGAGATGTGCAACTACCTTTCACCTGTGATACAGCGTGCTTCCTAGGCGATGGTCTCGATGTTTTCGCCCGCTTCGCCTTTGGAGGGGCTGGTGGAGGACTGGGCGGTGCTCGCAGGACCTCAATGCAGTCCAATAGTTCGCCATGGTAGCTCGATAATGACGAGCTCCTCGGACGCTTCGTTCCCATGGTGCATACCTGCCCAGATAAATGTCTAGAATTGACGGGACCCAAAAGATCGCAATGGCCAAAGAGAGTGGGGCAGAAGCGAGGTGCTCGACGGGAAAAGCTTTGGCCATGTTGCCGTACAAACTTTGGGAAAGCGCGGGACGCGACACGACGCGACGCGCGGGTGCGACGCTATCACGTGCTACCGACCGCCTTGTCGGACGAGCCGCATCGAGAATGCTATCGCTCTGGAGGTGATACGTTAACTGTATCCATACTTTTTGTAGCTCATAGGTGTAATACAGATCTTGGTAGCAATGTAGATACTTGAGCAGGAGGAAGGCAGTGTCGTCCAAGGAAGCGCCAACCGAGAAGCTGCGGGTGGCTTTCCCATTGTAGTAAGGGGGTTCCTCGTGTTGACACTCAAACAATCCGCCTTTTTTCCACTCACCACGGAGCAATTCGATATTCAAGCCATCTTCCGAAAGTGAGCCTGGCCTCCAAGATTGTGTGACCATGTCAAATCAAACACCAGTGCCCGTGCACACCGGCAATACGTTCGAAGATTTGAGCGGGGTATCCACGCATGAGTTTGACAATCCTTATGAGGCATTGATCTCAGCAACGGGAGATGATCCAGTAAGTCGTCACCATTCCGGACATGTATATACCCTAATGTAGGGTATCCAGGCTCAAATGCAGTCTCGGTATACTGTTCATCGCACCACGAGAAACGCCCAGCAAAAAGCGAAAATGCTAGACAAGGCATTCACTGGACCGAGCATTGATCCAATTCTGTTGCGCCTGTGCGACCCCACAGTCGAACCAGGATATGTGGATCCACGACACTGCATGGTGTTTTGGGGCCGACCTACGCAAAAGATCAAGGATCTCATCGGTCGTGTCCAGCAAGAGCTACTTACCCTCATGCCGAGTAAGTTGCAAGCTTGGCAACTACCCTAGCTTGATACTCAGGTCTTGCAGATTTGTGGTTGATGCCTCGAGAGAACCTCCACATTACGTGCATGGAGATGACTCACTCGAAGACAACGAAAGAAATCCAAGCGATAGCCGAGCAGATGCGAGACCACATACCCACCATCACAGACTTCACGTTCGACCACCGTGCCCGACTCATCAAGCCAATGATCGGATTCGATGCGTCCGCGCTGGCCTTGAGCTTTGTTCCTGCAGCCGGTGAAGGTCTTCGCGCCGGAAGGACATTAGCAGACGACAAGTATACCTACCATCACCTACGCCGGGATTTATACAAGCTTTGCAGGGACACTGGAGCCACGGTGGATTCTCGTTACGTTGTCCCTTCGAGTCATTTGACTATTGGGCGCTTCATTACTTCGAAGGATTTTGCTGATGAGTCTGGCTCATACGACCCGGGGAAGATGGAAGCGGTCATCGGAAAGATCGAAGAAATCAATGAACGGCTGCGGAAAGAGTATTGGCCAGAGTTCAATGACGGCCAGATTCCAGACGGCGGTGACTGGATTGTGGGTGAGGAGAAGGGGCTCAATTGTCGAACAGGAACGCTTTGGTCAGTACGCACATTGCTGATGTCTTGAAGCCACGGCTGCAATATCTCCACTTGTTGATCGTTTGCTGACTTGATGTAGGTACGGTGGTGGAGAATCTATTCGGCTCGGACAGGGATTTTGATCTTGGAGCCTGATTCGGGCGTACGCATAGACGTTTGCTTAGTAGATACTAGACGTAGACCAAGAAACATAGTACACACGTACATCACAGAAGCCTAAAACGTGGCTTTTGAGGGTCCACGAAGTCGAGTGCCGTGTCCTGTGGCTCATGTTGACGCCACGCGGTGGCGGGGCAATGGGCAATGGTGGTCCAAGCTTCGATGCCCATCCGACCCTGGATCCTAAACCCCGATGCGACACTTGACTGTTGCCCTTTATGAAATCATACTGCCTCTTCCCACAATCATACTGCTAGAATAGCCTCTAAAGGATCCAGATTCACTGTATAGGAGTGGCCAGATCACCTCAATTCGCCTGAATCTCGCACCAAGCTGACGACGGAGAGGCACCCAGATCCCATAGCTGCTGCCTCCTCTATATCGGAATACGTGGCAGAGGACATTCTGTCCCCAGTCAGAGTCTATATTAAAGCCGCTCCTCCACCGCCATCGACAGATCCTCCTAGGAAATCAGTCACCGCGCACCTCCCACCATGTTCAATCGCGACCGACTACCCGGGCTTCCTGGAAGCTCACCAAGACCTCCGCAACGCGACGCCTACGGTCGCGCACCTCCACAGCAGCAGCCGCCAGCCAGGTCGCCAGGATATGATACTCAAATGGGTGGTTACGGGGAGCAGCCGCCGCAAGGCTACGGGTCAGGCCCAGGCGCCCAGCGAATGCCAGCGAGAGGTCCCCCGCCTGGCGCTGGTGGTGGGGGAGGACCCCCGAGGCAGCTTCGCCCCATCAAAAGCCCTGGTGGAAACGCCTACGCTTTTGGCAATTTGTGAGTCTACTCACGGTGTCTCCACCCACGGGGTTGTTGTAGAAGGAGTACGGAGTGCTGATTTCTGAACAGGGTAGCGGTTTCGCCTCAAGATTTTCCCCCCTCGCGAGACGGTTCGGATATCTATGTCAGAGTGAACAGGGACTATGTGATGTCTGCTCGCCCCACCGAGGGCTGTCGACCAGGAGAGATTGGTTTGACCGATGCTCAGCGGACGTGGGCAGGAATCTCGCTTGGCCCGCAGGATACCGTCATGGTTGAGACATACGATCCCTTCAGCCAGGGCGGGCAATCATACCTCGGCAACATCGAAGTCGAGGTCGGGTTCGCGTCGAGGAGGACAACGGATACCCCATACGATCAAGATGAGCTGGCAACGTACTTCAAGAAGGTAAAAACCCAAGTCCTGTGCTAATAAAGTAATGGCTGACACTTCCAGAACTTCGAAAATCAGGTCCTAGCCCCAGGGCAACAGCTTCTAATGGATATTAAGAACATATTTCTCAGGATGTCTATCCGAACCGTACAGTTGGTGGATCTTTCCATGGAGAAGGCTGAATCTGCGTCGGGAGCGGCTGTCACGGACCCCCATGCTCGAGGCATTTTGACAAGACACACCCAAGTCGACTTCTTCAAGGACGCTCGAACCGATATCAAATTGAAAGCCTCTAGCCGACGTCCGGCCGCTAACTCCATCGTCCAGCCAGGTTTCAAGTTCGAAGACATGGGCATCGGTGGCTTGGATACAGAATTTAGCGCTATCTTCCGAAGGGCTTTCGCATCCCGAATTTTCCCACCTGGTCTGGTGGAGAAACTTGGCATTCAGCACGTGAGAGGTATCCTCTTATACGGTCCGCCGGGGACAGGAAAGACCTTGATTGCACGGCAAATCGGTAAGATGTTGAATGCCAGAGAGCCCAAGGTCATCAATGGACCTGAAGTGCTGAATAAGTACGTTGGTCAATCAGAAGAGAATATTCGCAAGCTCTTCGCCGACGCAGAGAAGGAATACAAAGAGAAGGGCGATGAGAGTGGCCTACATATCATTATCTTTGACGAACTGGACGCGGTATGCAAACAGAGAGGCTCAGGCACTGGCGGCACTGGTGTCGGCGATAGCGTTGTCAATCAGTTGCTCTCCAAGTTGGACGGTGTCGATCAACTCAACAACATCCTCCTCATCGGAATGACGAACCGTATGGACATGATCGATGAGGCTCTTCTGCGTGCTGGGCGTCTGGAGGTACACATGGAGATCTCGCTACCCGACGAAGCTGGACGCGCCCAAATCCTAAAGATACACACGACGAAGATGCGCGCCAACAACGTCATTGACAGCGACGTCAATATCGAGGAGCTGGCTAGACGGACCAAGAACTTCTCCGGGGCTGAGATCAACGGTCTCGTGAAGGCTGCGTCCTCCTTCGCTTTCAGTCGGCATATTAAGGTGGGCACGATGGCAGCCATCAATCCCGATGTAGAGAACATGAAAGTCAATCGTCAGGACTTTCTAAGTGCCTTGGATGAGGTCAAGCCCCTATTTGGAGTCGCGGAGGAGGAGCTAGGGCAGCGTATTCTCCGCGGCATCATGAACTTCTCGACCTACATCCAGGATATCCTCGAAGAAGGCAGGCTGTATATCAACCAGGTCCGCAAACCTGGGTCAACGCCGATCCTATCTGTTGCGTTGCACGGCCCGCCCGGCTCTGGTAAAACGGCGCTTGCGGCCAAAATGGCCATAGATTCGGGATTCCCCTTCATTAAGCTCATATCGCCCGAGGATATGGTGGGGTTTAGCGAAATGCAGAAGGTGCAACAGCTGGATAAGACATTTCGGGACGCTTACAAGAGTCCGCTTAGTGTCATCGTTATCGACAATATCGAGATGCTTGTGGATTGGGTACCAATCGGTCCTCGTTTCAGCAATAGTGTGCTGGTTGCGCTGAAGGTGCTTCTGGATAAGCAGCCACCGAAGGTAAGACTCCCCCTCCTGTCGAGGTTTTCAGATCAGAGCCCTCTGCCAATGGCGAGGACCCCGCGTGTAACATGTGGTGTCTGAACCCCTGTCTCATCTTCGCCTCATCAGCTGGCCGCTTGCAGATGGCTGAGTTATGCAAAACGAGGGTGGTATATTCGGCGAACACGATGACTGATTCCATTATAGGATCGACGCCTACTCATTTTCGCCACCACCACCGAGCGAACCGTCTTGACACAGCTCGACCTTTTCAGCCGCTTCGACGCGGAGATTGCGGTACCGAATGTCAACACCCAAGCCGAGCTCGCACACATCCTGCAGGAGTCGGGCGCTTTCTCAGATCGCGACTTGCAACGAGCCATCGGGGAGATCCAGGAGATTACTGAGAGCACAGAGGTAGGGGTCGGCATTAAGAAGATTCTTACGGCCATTGAGACGGCCAAGCAGGATCAGGATGTACCTGGCCGGTTCGCTAGGGTCATGTCCAGGGCTATTGCGGCGAATAAGGGTCTCAGTTCTTAAGCACAGCATCGGGTGAGGGGCTCTGGAAAATTTGGACCAGGGTCTATAGATAGATGGCAGAACGCATTGGCCGTCCCGACAACGTTTCTCCAGTATTACAAAAGTCCCTGTCTCCACACACACTCCGCAATTATGGCCAGTTTAGCTCCGGGATCAGACGCGCTGTCCAAAACTGAGCACCTTCTCGTAACTTCCATTGTTCTAGGACACTTCCACCCCACACTGCTATAAGCTTCTCCACGAGTTCGGCGGAGAGGTCACGCTACAATTACCTAATACACGCATAGTGAGGCCTCCATCTACCGTTCGTGGCCCTGGTGAGGGCTCCCGTGGCGCTTCACTCCCGGCTATTGTTACGCTAGGAAGCTTCCACCAGGCAGCAGCCTCAGGCGCGAGATCAGAGCGAAAAGCTGCCATTGTACGACAATGGGGTCTCCGCTATCCACGCACAATTCACATGACAGACTTGACAGGCGTTAGACATGGATCGGCGCGAGGAACGTTTGTGCTAGGTGCGGATGCAACAATGCTGCACGAAACATTGACCTCTCCGATCGGGTCAACATGACGCTGGTCGCCATCTCTTATTCCCATGTTCAACTCGATAGTAGCCGAGAAGCCAGCAAACGGGAGGCAAGGGCCAATGAAGGCTCACGCAGGGTAGCTAGCAGACGCAAGGCCACTGTCGGAGTGGAAGGACGGCAGCAGATACGCGTCCCCAGCGCAACATTAGGGGGTCCTCGCAAAGAGGTCACATGGAGCATAAAGCATGCCCTCTCACCGCCACTAAGATCCGCTACTGCAGAGCATCTGGTTCTGGGCTATCGTAGTCGGGATGTCTAGTTGACGCGGGTGAGGTGTCGTGCGTGGTAGGACCAAAGCAAGGATCGCCTCCAGCCGTACGTAGGGCATCAAATGCGCCAAGTCGAGCTGCAGATGGGGGCGTTGTACGTCGCGAGATTGACCAATCCGCTGGGAGGGTGGGATGCCCGTTTCGCTGGCTGTGAGAATGACGCATGGAGGGGCAGGTGCAGGCAAAGCTCGCGCCGGCCCGACGTCTCTCGCCAGCGAGCAATTTCTCCACGCAAGTCGTCACGTCCACCGAAATCTCGACGACAACCCTCGGCTTCAAACGGCACCGGCGTACTCCCCGCATTCCTTTCAATGTTTTGCCAAAATCCAATCGCCACTGGTCTGCAGCGCCTAGACAAATCTCCCTGCTCCTCCACATGCCTTTTCCAGATTGCATGCTTCGAAGGCGCTGGCGTGCTGTCGAGCCAGCGCATCACTTTTGACAACACTTAGCATGTCCGGTCAGGCATACTACCCATGCACATACAGCACTCCGCCCTCGCTGCTTTTGCCCTGCCCGCCGGGTGCTCCGCGTCTGATGCGCTTACCAGTTTGGCTTGCTGCCTTAACCTCTCCGCTATGGGGCTTGCCTGCACGGATGCCGAGCTGTCAAACGGCAACCCTCACTACTGTGTATCCGTCCTGTATATCCACTCTTTGCCTCAACGCAATTGCCCACGCGCCCCTCGTCTGAGCCCCGTTACTGTGCGTTTCTGCTGATACGAGCTGAGTGCTGCGTCTCTGGCTCCACTAGCATGCGGCGCCACTGGCCAATTGTCAGAGTCCATGGCATGTGGTCTCCCTCATGCACCCGCCAAGAACAGTTGGATCGGCTGTGGCCTACATCCTGTCTGGGGGCACTTCACCCAGCCCGTTGCCAATGACGCTTGTTGGCCTCGGGTCCGGCGGGAATGGGTCTCAGTGGACAGTAGGACTATGCAGCTTTATCACCAGCCCGGGCGGGGTTGTCCAGGCGGGAGGGAGGTGAGGAATGATGGGGTCAGAGGCATGCCCCCATTAACAAAGCTGCTTGCCTTGGTCCAGGCCGGAAAAGTATAAAAGGCAGTCTTGATGGTGAATTGGCTCGATTCCTTTCTGATTCCGTTTCCTCTACAAGTTTTTCCAGCTTCATATCGGACTTACTCATTCTTGGTCACTGCTCTGCACACTATACCTCCTCACTTACACATCCTTCAATCACCTTCATCCATCACTCACACACTCTACGCTTCACTTCTTGTCACTTACACCAAACACTCCTCGATCTCTTGTACCACATACATCATCATCACATAGCAAACATGTCTACCACTCACGGCTATTACCCCTACCCCTCGGCTTCCATGCCCATTGCCATGCCTCAGAAGCCCGGCTACTACTACCCACCCCAGCAGCACGGCTATGGCCGCGTCTCTGCTTCCCCACCAGAGGCACCAGAGAGCGTCACCACATCCGGCGTGCCGTCTTACGAGCCATCCGCGACCTCCAGCAGCTACGCCGGCAGTGCCAGCGAATACGGATCTGAGCAGTCAATTCCCGGCAGCGTTGATCTGCTCGAGTACATGGGCGACCGTGTCAACGGCGCTTTCAATCCTACACCGCTCGACCGCAGTCTGGCGAAGCAGGCGCAAACGTAAGTTTCCGTCACACTTACAAACGGCCCAAGACGAGTCCGCGGAATTGAGAGACTAACGAAAGAACAGTTCCGGCGAACTCAACGCCAAACACCGCGAACTCCTTGAACTGCAGGCCCTAGCTCAGCGCCGTCTCGCCGGCGCACGAGCGAACTTTGCAGACGGTATGCGAGCCGCAAAGGAGGTGCAGAAGGATCTGCAATGGACGCAGAAGCGAGTAGAGTGAGCTTTTCCTCAGAAACATGCCCATTGAATTCAAGCTAACAGCGCAAACAGCGCTCTGAACGAACGCGCAGCGCGCAAATATCCCGACCAGTACAAGACCGCTCAGCGCCGATACCCAGCACCCGTTGACTACTAGGGTGGCGCCCACCGAACATCAAACTACCGCGGGAGCGGACACATGTGGATGATCCAAACCAAACATACAATTTCGGTTTCCTGTCACGATTCCCCTGCAAAAGTCTCGGCGTTGCCTCTCTTCTGGTCCTTCCCTTCTCCATCTCCGTATTATTAGCACCATGACATTCACTTCTCTTCCACATCCTTCTCAATGGGTAGCACTTCTTCAACCTTTCTCTCCTTCTCCCGCTCCGCTCCGCCCCGCTGTCACCTCCAGCGCGAGCCAGGGCCATCTCGCCGCTTTAGCAGCGGGACCCCTCTGGCGGCAGCACCATCTTGCTTTTTCGGTCCTCTGACGCAATGCGGTTCGGCCCGCTGCGTGGCGCTTATGTGGGTGTCGACGAATTGGGTATTTGGAGATATGTGGGTTCTCTGCCATGGTGGCGCCGCGTGGCTCCCCTTCAACGGCTTCCAAGGCTCTGGGACAGTGCTATGATTTGCCGAGCCTGGGCGAATGAGGAGACCAAGCGGAGGCGGTGCTGGCCACTTGAGAGGGAGGGTTTCATTTAGTGGACAGGTCCCGTCCGCGGATGACGGGCGTTATATGGGTTGAGGGTGTGTGGCTGGAAGGGCTCGGTCACGGGGAGTTCGTGTCTGGTCTGCTTTTGTGGCTTTGATGGCTCTGTTGATGTGGTAACGGCCTACATATGACCTTTCTGGGAGGGTGGTCAGCCTCGCTCACCCCGTGCTCCCCCTCCACCATAGTATCTCTTTGTAATGAAATCGATTCTTCTCTGTCAACGTGGGGTGCTCTCTCCAATGTGACTAAGCTCGCGGGTGCCGCAATGCCGTTGTAGTAATAGAGTGGTATTACCGTCGTGTGGTGGTGCTAGTGCTGGCTTCATCGAGGAGATGCTCTGTGTCACATGACGCCGTCCGATCGTGCTCCCACACCAGAGTGCCAAAATGTCTTACTTGAGATTGACAGTTGGCAGGAGGGACTGGTCGATCACTGGCCGGCACGATAATGCATCGTCGTTGTGTCAACCGGAGTTTTGCGTTGTCAGGTTCCGCTGCGTTCGCTATCTGAGACTGAGGAGTGATGTGGTGTACCATTGTTCAAGGCTGACGAGCTGCTGGTTCTTAGCGAACGGACCGGAAGTACCATTGAGGTAAAGTGGCACCGAGCAACATGTACGTCAAATTCTGATAAAGGACGTCAGGGCTCCTCCGCATGCTGACAGGCCACACTAGCTGTAACCACCAACAATCCCAGAGCCGATCCGACTTCGGCAGAAAGGCAGACGACGCTCGTATAGAAATGCCGGTCGGGTCTCATCGGGTCCCAGCGATCAGGGCCCGACGTGCCTTGTGGCACCTCGACGAATATCTTGCATATCTAGCGCACCAAGATTTGCGCTCATTCTGACAGCTGGACCCCACGAGCACCACGGCACCACGGCAAACATTGTTCTCGGTGACATGGTATCTCGTACGACGAAAAGCAGCTCGGTTACCGTTGCGGCCCAATTGTAACGTGGGCACGTTTTGCATAGCTAGCCGCTGAGCGGGGATCGCGAGGTTCACTAGAGGCGCGTGTGGATCGAGACATGGCGATAGCGGGGTAATGTCCGGAGCCGGCTGTTGGGCCTTGGGTGTTCGCTAGACCGTTTGTGGTACTTTGGCGGGCGTCCGGTCGTTTGACGTTGACGCTGAGGATCGAGGGTCTACGGCTGGTCGTGTTACGGTGCTGTGTGGCTGGGTAGAGAGAGCTAGTGGAGAGATGCGATTCTGACACGTCATTTGGGCATGTGGATGTAGAGTTGACAAGTTGAACTTCAGTACTTCTTTACTCCTTTCAATTCCTCGTCAATATCATATGACCGTATAAGGGCTAAATGTGGCTTTCGTATCGTGCCCTACCCGTCTGAACCAAGTCAGCAGCCGTCTCACGTAGACTGGGTAGAAAGCCGTGGGTGGCGAGTTGGGCATCTGAGATTGGCGAGGTTCGTGTCAAAAACAATCGGACTCGCCTGAACAGTATGTGAGCAGGCTGACAGCTTACCAGGTTCTCCGGTCCCTGTCAACCATTCAATTGCCCTGGCGAAAGTGCGACCGAGACCCTCCCACGAGACCAGCGATCATAGTTCCCTCGCTTCGACTTAGCGCACAGCGCAAACATACGAGCAGTGGCTGACAAAGAGCCTCTCAGCAGCCGTAGTGAGAGGATTGTTGGGTAATGGCCTTTCACTGCCTCCACGGTATGCAGGCAGGCAAAGCATTCGGACAGCTCAATCTTGGCCCTTACCCAATCGCGCCCATGGATCCTCCACGAAACTCGGCAGGAAGTACGCCGTGTCGCCATTCTCATCCTTGATGCCGCTCCGAAGGGTGTGAAGTTCAGCGCGAGTGATCGCTTGACCGCCAAAAGACACCATCTCCGACTCTGAAGCAGAAAGACCAGGGATCCGAGGATCCTGGGCCTGGGGAACCGCATCCTGGTTGGATTGGGCATCAACACGTTGGTCGGAGAGTTGCTTTCCGCGAGCTAGAAAATCAGCAAGCCCTGAAGCTGCTGCGTGCTTTTGTTTGCCCTTTGTAGCCACGATCGAGATGGGGTGAGACTGAGGAGCGCTCTTGATAGTCCCATCGGCTGCGGCAAGCCCTTCCGCTCCTCCAAAAACAGGTGATCCATCTTCCGCAGACGGTCTTGGTCGCACTCCCAACTCCGTTGAGTTGGCCCCGCTGGCGTCATTCTTGGGTTTCGGTGAGCTGGTCTGATCGAACTTTCTCTTCTTCGTGCCCCCGAACGACGAGAACCCCATGGCCGCAGCAATCTCATCGTTCTCCATCTTTAAGTATGGAGAAAAGGAGCTGGTAATGCGAATGCTGCAGGTCTGTCTGTGAGAGTCGACTTGTGTGATGTCTGGAGCGACATTCCAAGATATCGATTATATAAGGCACGCTAGTCATCCGAGCTAATCAAAGCCTTGGCAATCCTGCACTGCTTGCAGCTCAACCGATACGGGCCTTGCTCTGTATCCTGTATGTTTGCAGCTTGCCATCATCTCAACTATCATGAGCATAGACACAATCCCGTTATGCCATTGTTCGACATTACGATGTGGCGGGGCATGGGGTTTCAGATGACCATAGTGCATGTGCCTCGTGGCTTATGGCTTGGCGTTTGCGGAGAAGGTACGGAGACCAACCGCGAAGCACGCATCACAGCGTTGCCAACCTCACCCATGAGGCGCCCTCAGCCATGCTCGAGAGATCCAACTAGACACCGTCGCGCCATTTTGTAGCAGCGATGAGTGAGTCGTCGCAAACGCAGGCTGAGCGCCGCTTTCTGCGGCCCAGCGTAAGTTCTCTTTCATCAACCTAATGTTTTGCTTCTTTTGCTATGGCATATTAACAAGATTCAGCTGCGCTCGGCGACGATGGTCGTCCCAAAGACCGGAGAACGTGTCAAGAAAACCTTCACCCTTCGACGAACGCCCCCTAATTCGAACGGGTCGCCGGAATTCTCGCTGGCCTCCGCCTTTCCCAATGCGAACCGTCACGAAGAACGAGGGAAGCTCAGAGCATTTGCAGAGAGCTGCAAGGACAAGGCTCGCAATGCCTACACATTTGCCAAATCACCCACTGGGATTAGTATCCTGAAGTGCTCCCTGGCATACATAATCGGGAGCCTGGCAACGTTCGTTGGGCCAATATCACAATTTCTGGGAAAGAATGACGGCAAGCATATGGTGGCTACCGTTACAGTCTATTTCCACCCTGCGCGCTCAGCCGGCAGTATGATAGAGGCTATTCTACTTGCTTTGGCCGCGTTTCTTTATGCGGCAGCCGTGTCCTTCTCGAGCATGGCCGTGTCTGTTTTCTTTGGTCATAAACATCTGCTGGTTCTCGGACACGTCATAGTCCTTATCATTTTCTGTGGCGGGGGTCTCGGCCTTGTCGGCTGGACGAAGCAGAAGCTGGGAAGTCCTCTGGTCAACGTCGCCTGTTCATTGGCATCTCTGGTATTGATCACCGTTTTGACCAAGGAAGGCTCTATACAAGCTGCCATGTTCTCTTACAACAAGATATGGCAGGTCCTCAAGATGGTCATCATGGGCTGTGTGGCGTCCTCGATTGTCGCACTCCTAATCAAACCGATATCCGCGAGGACCGAGTTCCGAGATACCTACATCCAAGCTACCGACGCTCTAGGAGAAATGTTGACCAGCATCACTCGTAGCTTTCTGTCAGGATCAGAGGAAGACCTCAGAAATCCGACATTCGTAAAGGCTTCGAATCAGAGCAAGTCGACCTACAAGACGTTAGTCAAGAATCTTGCTGAAGCGAAAAATGAGCACTACCTGCTCGGTACGGAAGAAGAGTACAAAATATCGGCTCGCCTCGTCAAGTGCCTGGAGCGACTAATACAGAATATTGGCGGCTTGCGCAGCGCTGCTGAAACTCAATTCACCCTCCTCAAACAGGCTGATAGTCAGAATGGTGACGCCAATAAGAGTACACCCGAGGCGAGCACTTCCAGCGCGGGGACGTTCACGGGAGAGTTATCGCCGGTTCTGTCGCCTAGTCTCAGTCATACCGAGCGCCGCAGCAGCATACTTGCATCCATTCCAGAAAGCTCTGTGGATGTGTCCGACGACGAATCTGTGAAGGGAAATATCGCTTCTTGGAGATTGCCTCACGGACTAGAAGCTAGCCTGACGGCTGCGGATATGTTTTCGGTCTTCATCTCCCATTTGGGACCACCTATGGTAGGTTGCTGCTCCCTTGCCACTTCAATCGTTCTAATCGGCCCAGAAATCCCTTGCATATACACTTCGCGAGGTCCTTGACGAGCTGCCTTTTGGGCCCGGTCCTGATTATGCGATGCAAATTAACGAGCATTTCCGGCACAGTCTGGTTGATGCGAACTCTCTCTTCGTCAACGCTAGAAAGGACGCATTGGCCGCGGTATACAGGAATAAAATACCGACGAAGACTGGGTCGGTCTCTGTTGCTGCTGATTTCGAAGAAGTCGCAGCGAGTTGCGGCTATTTCAGCTCTTCCCTTCAGGACTTCGCCGAGGATATGGTCACTTTTCTAGACATCCTCGAGGAGTTGAAAGAGAACGCAAAGCGCTACCCACGCCAAAGGTCATGGAACTGGTTGAAGTTCTGGCGTAAATGGAAGTGGTTCCAGGAAAGGGGCAACGATGATTCAGGTAAGTACCGAACCACCCTATGCATGTTTCTACGCTCCACTGACAGACGCAAGAACGCTCCAGCCTCCTCGAAGACAGAGACCGTGGTCAATCACACGAGATACATCGGCCGATCTATCGAAAGTCCACCAGAGGCAATCCAGAGAAATCTGTTGATGAGCAGCCGTTGTCCTATCGGATGTGGATAAAACTCAGTGTGCTAAGAAGAGACGATGTTCGACACGCAGTAAAAACCGGCGTTGGTGCAGTGCTTTACGCAATGTGGGCCTATTTCCCAAGGACAAGAGAGATATATGGACATTGGCGTGGCGAATGGGGTCTGTTGTCCTACATGTTGGTTTGCTCCATGGTAAGCACAACAGCGGTGACAGTCATCGATTGACTGACTCACACATCTCGCAGACCATCGGCGCCTCCAACACGACTGGCTTTCAACGATTCTTCGGTACCTGTCTTGGGGCCGTCTACGCCATCGTCGCGTGGATCATCTCCGACGACCATCCCTTTGTCCTCGGCTTTCTTGGCTGGCTCGTGTCCCTCCAATGTTTCTATATCATCGTTGGCAAAGGGAAGGGACCCATGGGTCGCTTCATTCTACTTACGTACAACCTGTCCGCCCTGTATGCGTACTCCCTCTCTGTAAAGGACGAAGAAGACGACGACGATGAAGGAGGAATCTCACCTGAAATCTGGGAGATCGTTCTCCATCGTGTGGTCGCGGTCATGGTTGGCTGTGTCTGGGGTATCATCGTGACAAGGGTGATCTGGCCTATCTCGGCAAGACGCAAGGTCAAGAAAGGCACATCGCTCCTATGGCTGAAGATGGGCCTCATCTGGAAGCGTGGACCTCTGTGGATGCTCCTCGATGCAGCAACATCCAACACCTCAGTCAGGCCATCAATGTCGTATATGACGCCACGAGAGGAGACCGAGTTGCGAAGATTCTTCAACAACCTTGACGCACTGCGCAACGCGGCAACGTCCGAGTTCGAGTTGAGAGGTCCGTTCCCCGACAAGAGCTTCAAGATCATTCTAGATGCTACGAGTCGCATGCTGGACAGCTTCCACGCTATGAACGTCATCATATTGAAGGACGTGAAAGCATCCGAAGGCGAGAAAGAAATCTTAAAGTACACAAAGAAGGAGTTTATGGAACTGACTTGGCGCATCAGTCACTTGTTCTCTGGTAAGTGCATTCCCTCCTGCTCAACAGGTATCAGTAGCTAAATCTCTGTAGTTATGGCCAGCTCCATGAAGCTCGAATACCCTCTCAATGATGTCCTACCAAACGTCGAGCATACAAGAGACCGATTGCTAGCGAAGGTCTTCGAATTTCGCCGCACAGGGCTTGGAAAGATCATCGCAACCGATGAGGATTACGAGCTGCTCTATGCATATGGTGAGTCCTCTTAATTCCTACAAATGATGCGCCCTGCTGACTCCAATACAGCATTGGTGACTGGTCAGCTTGCGCAGGATCTCGCCATTATTGGACAAGAGATCGAGAAGTTGTATGGCGTCTTGCATGACGATGACCTGAAGCTGCAGTAGATAGCTTCAATTGCCGGTATCCGGCTTGAGTGACTCATCGTGAGCAACGGGCCCATTCATTGTCCGGTGCAGCACACAGCCCACCCACATGTGACTAGACCCCGGCCATCGGATGTCACGTACTGCGACATCTATAACGCATTTTCCATATAGTACGGGTGATGATTATGCACTTCCGAGGTGATGAGAAAGGTAGATTCTCGCAATCGTGAACGATGCATCCGACACGCATAGTTGTCGCTGTGATCTCGCATCGAATGATGAGCAATACGATGAGGTTTGCGTCGATGCTGTGAACAAATTGATGGAATATAATGTTGCAGCTGTCGTCGCACTGGTGCGAGAAGATCGTGCGAAGCTAGGATAGGGTTAGCGCTGCCTTGGCGGGCTCGCTAACGAGATCCATTGCCCACCTCGATTTTGCAACCGCGACAACACCTCAACTCCAACGACCGCCGCCGACAACCCCTCATCGAAAATGTAAGACTTCACGACTCCCTACGACGCGTCCCATTGCAGACAATGGACTCCGGGGACTCGACGCTTTCCTAGCACGCTGTAGCGCCGTCCCGCGACTCCAAAGTGGCGATAACCCCTCTTCCACGCATCCCCTTCCACGATGCCCGATATCCTCACCCAAAGCTTTGTACTGACGCTCAATCCTCTCTAGGGTCAATCTCCGCACGCAGAAGCGCCTCGCGGCGTCCGTTGTCGGCTGCGGAAAGCGCAAGATCTGGCTCGACCCCAACGAGGTCAACGAAATCTCCAACGCGAACTCTCGCCAGACGATCCGCAAGCTCGTCGACGATGGCCTCATCATCCGCAAGCCCGTTACCATGCACTCGCGTGCCCGTGCCCGAGCCCTGACCGCTGCCCGACGAATTGGCCGACACCGAGGTTTCGGTAAGAGGAAGGGTACCAAGGACGCTCGTATGCCAAGGTACGCACCGCGATAGCATCTACACATACAAGGAGGATACAACAAAACGCTGTGAAGGTCGTTGTGGCACATTGAGTCGGGTGCTGACACGTTTGCACAGCCAAGTCCTCTGGATGCGCCGTCTCCGAGTCCTCCGCCGTCTCCTCGTCAAGTACCGTGCTGCAGGCAAGATCGACAAGCACCTCTACCACGAGCTCTACCATCTCTCCAAGGGTAACACCTTCAAGCATAAGCGTGCTCTCGTTGAACACGTACGTGGCCCATGACATCATGCAATGTCGACCCCGCACGAAGTTCGGCACACTAACACGATAACAGATTCACAAGGCCAAGGCCGAGAAGCAGCGCGAGAGGATCCTCAAGGAGGAGATGGACGCCAAGCGTGCGAAGACCAAGGCGGCGAGGGAGAGGAGGCAGGAGCGTGTGCAGCAGAAGCGGGCTGCGATGGCGGGCGAGGACGAGGAGTAAGCGGTGGGCGGCATGACACATTGGCGTGGGCTTCCTTAAAGGCACAGGAGGCGTCTATCTCCTTTGGGCATATGCGGTCACGGTTTCATGTACGTCTGGGTCTTGCAAAAAGAGCTCTTCTCTCCACGCATACTCGGCTGCCAAGGCTGCCCATCTAGAACTGATGCACGAATGTCTATAACCAGATAATGAAAATGCATTGGGCTAGAGATGGTACTGGTCCGCCCGGATTTTGAGGCCTTCACTGCCGTGCTCGTGTTGCTATGTCACCCTCCGTGATTTTAAGAAATATGGAAACCTCGCAGCAAGTAAAGCAGATAAAATGCCGCAAGGAAGAGAGGAAGCCAATGAAATATCCCAGTAGTTCACTATGCGCAAACATGGCTGTCCCTGCCCCAGCCGAGGGTATAAAGCAATCCATGACCCAACGCCTTTCGATACCATTCCCAGAAAGCCGTCTACTAGATCTGCCTCTCATTAGCATAGCCCAGCCATCACTTGCTCACAACCCAACCCACTTACCAGCTTCAGCGCCGCGCGATGCACATTCCGTGTAAAGTTGAGCATTGCCTTGTTCTTATTCGCACCCCTCTGCAGCCTCCTATACGCCTCCTGGACATGGTTGGGCTGCACGGGCTCCCTCGCCTCCTCGGGCGGATCAAATAAGCCTCTCTCCCTCTTCCTCTTGAGCCGATTTTGCTCCATGCCCCCCGTCGTCTTGCGATACAGATCCTCCGCATCCTTGACCTTGAGCGCCTCCTCGGTAAGCGTCTGCACGATCTCAAACGTCAAGAAGCCGAGGATATCGATAATATCGTCCGACGGCTTGGAATCAGTGATGAGCCCAAAACCCGCCCACTCCTTGAAGCGCTTGCCCTTACGATACGTAAAGGACGCCTGGCGGCAGTCGCTCCAGTGGACGTACTCCTCGCGCGTCATGTTCTTCGTTCGCTCGTCAGCGTTCTTGAGGCGCTGAAGCGTGGCGAAATTCATCTCCTCTTCCTCCTCGTCCTCGACGTCGTCCATCATAGGCGGGTTCTCGGCGAAGAAGGACTGGACATCCCAGACTAGATCGACCTTTGCGCGCTTAGCTTTCTTGCCGGCCTCCGGTCCCGGGCCGGAGCCAGCGCCGACGACGCCTGCTGCGAGGTCCGCGTCGCCTGCAGCTACGTCGGCGCCGGCGTCGCCGCCTTTGTCGTCCGAGTCCTTGACGCTGCGGCGCACGTCCTTCCATTGCAGGAAGTGGCGCAGGCGGGAGATTTTGGCGCGGTCGTGCCGGATCAGCATGAAGAGGTCGTCTGTGGAGATTGATTTGCTGCCGCGCCGGGTGGCGAGCGAGGTGCATTCGCGCAGCATGTGTTGGACTTGGTCTTGGACGATGGATTCGATGAGCGTGGTGGTTTCGGGGCTGGGCTCACCCGTTTCGCCCGAGACAAACATCATCTGGATTGTGTCGGTTAGAGTGAGGGTTGTCAGCGGGATGATGGGAGAGGTGGAGGTGAGGATGGAGGATGGCGAAGGGGGAGAGGTATAGGGAGCCATCGCTGGGATGGGGGTATGATTGGTATGGAGGGTTGCAGGGATGATGATGGTGCAATGCAGATGCCCGTGTTGAAGCCTGACTTGTGTAACGAAGCTTGAGAGGGATGAGAGAGGAAGGAAAGGAAAGGGGCCATGGGTTTATATGGAGATAGGAGGGAAAGGGCGTGATAGAGGGAAGTGAGAGTAATGGAAGAGGGGTGATGAAGGTGAAGTGACAGCTAGACATGCTGGCGGAAGAGAGTGAAGGTCGTGATGTAAGAGAGATTTGAAAAGCTGAAGATGTGATAGCTCTAAGCTTGGTGGTGAGGGGATATGCAGGCTCCCGTACGTACGCCCGAGAACCATGTCTCAGAGCGCCTCGTCAACTCAGACTCTCGTCGTAAGATGCGACCATTCACTTCCAGCTCAGAGCTTGCATCAGGAAAACAAGAGACCGAGTGAAGCATGAAAGCGACTCACCTGCTGGATCTCCGACCGGTACTTCGCCATCTTGTCTTTGTCCGCCATGGCGTCCTCCTGTTACGAGAGCCCTGCTCTCCTTTCACTTTCGCCCAAGACAACAGAGTCTAGGTTTATGTCGCTAGCAGTACACGTTCGAAAGCAAAAAGCGTTGCAGTAGGCGTGAGTTGCGTTGGTGGTCAGGCTGGCGGAGTGGCTCCCGTAGTTTGCGGTCGATTCGCAGTAGGCCGGTTTAGGAACGCCGGCCTCGCTTGTGAATGATGCCTGGCTTGGCATTTTCAGCCCTACCAAAAGTATCGTGAGCCCCGCTAAGAAATTCACGAAATTGGTCAACGTTCACAACAACCACTCCATTGCAACTAGAAAGGAAGACAAGATGCTGTATCTTGTGGGCCTCGGGCTCGCTGATGAGAAGGACATCACGGTCAAAGGGCTGGAGATTGTGAAGAAAGCGGAGCGCGTGTACCTCGAGGCCTACACGGCGATTCTGCTGGTCGAGAAGGATGCGCTCGTGAGTGATGAGGACTTGATGGATGGGGAGAACAGTAGCTAATTGTCACCACAGTAGGAGGCTTTCTATGGCCGACCCGTCATCATTGCCGACCGCGAAATGGTCGAATCCTCAAGCGACGACATCCTCAAAGACGCCGACAAAGTAGACGTCGCCTTCCTCGTTGTCGGCGATCCATTCGGGTACGATCCTCTTACTTCCTCTCTCCCATTCCACTCTTCCAGGTATCTGACACCCTACCAGAGCAACGACGCACACCGACCTCGTCCTCCGCGCACGCTCCCTCTCTATCCCCACACGCTCCATCCCCAACGCCAGCATCCTCACCTCCATCGGCACAACAGGTCTCCAACTCTACAACTTCGGGCAAACCGTCTCTATGGTCTTCTTCCTCGACAACTGGAAGCCCGCATCCTTCTACGACCGCATCCGCGAAAACGCGTCCATCGGCCTGCATACCCTCGTCCTGCTCGACATCAAAGTCAAAGAGCAGTCACTCGAGAACATGGCTAGGGGTAGGAAAATATACGAGCCGCCGCGGTACATGACGGTTGCGCAGTGCGCACAGCAGATGCTGGAGATTGAGGAGGAGGTGAAGAAGGAGGGTGTGTATACGAGGGAGAGTTTGGCGGTGGGTGTCGCGAGGGTGGGCGCGGAGGATCAAAAGATCGTTGCGGGAACACTGGGGGAGCTGTGTGATGTTGATTTGGGGAGACCACTGCATAGTCTGGTGTTGTTGGGTAGGCGGACGCATGATTTGGAGAGGGAGTTTCTGGAGGAATTTGCCGTGGATAAAGAGGGATTCAAGGAGGTATGGAAGAGGGATTATGAGGGGAAGGGCTGAGGTCTAGTGGATGCGGGTTGAGCCTCCAGTGGATGCGAGGGAGTACAGGTCCGGGAAACGTGAACAACCAAAGGATCTGCCTGCCCTTGTTGATATGAAGCAATATCGACAAAAGCCTCCAAAATTGCATACATTCACCGAGCGGTGCGTCACTCTGCATTATAGTGCCCTTTCTCACCACCACCAGTCATCTGTCATTCATTAGCCAAGCCCACGTTTCACGGGCTCTGCATTAGTAAGAAGGCGGGTCTTCTCTCTCCTCTAATCTATAAAAGCCTGCTCGAGTCCCTGTCTTCTTTCTTCACACTCTGCAGTTATAGCATCAAACAATTTGGGGTTACCTATTATGCGCTGCCTGCGTCAACCAAAAGCCAGACATACTTCAAGTATGTCCCTCGTCCGCCTTGGATCATCGATTCATCACAGCCCCGGACTCCTTTCTGGTTCTTTCTGTCCCAAAACTTGTCCAATTCCAATGCATGGGACTTCTCTGGGCCCTAGTAAAAGACATGTACACCAAATGAATGTGTCTTTCGTCGGCTCTGTTACTCTCAAAAGGCCATACAGCGGGTTTATACGTCCGTTCGTGCACTTCGACTCCTCACTCAACCCGGCCTGGACATGTCTCTAGTTCTGATCTACTCAAAAGCCAACCAGAATTTGCCATGTAGAGCTCAGCTGGACCTCCAAAGCGACTTGCTCGAATTCGCATGTGCACTCTCTTCCGGCCGCCTTCCTCAAATAGACTCAGGGGAAAAATATGTCTTTCCTTCCTCTTGGACTCCCGAAACAAGCCATGGATTCTGCCCGCATGTCCAAGTTCCGTCCGACCAAGTGGTGCCTGATAATATTCACGGAGGTTTCTTGATTCTCAAATCTCTAAGATGTAGCTGGATGTGTGTTTCCCCCCTTAACTAGCTCAGTCTCCAAAGACGAGCTACCACGCGGCATGTGAATACCCGACAAATCTGACTTATGAGCTGTCCAAAGAAACACTCAGAAGCATACATGGAGTTTGTCCGGACTTCCAAGGTACCGAGGAGGAACAGATATGTGTTCTCCCTTTCCGGGGTCTTCTTCCAAAAATTGTCTATTCTAGCATATGTTCCTTTCGACTGGTTGGTAGCTTAAACCAACGCCCAACGGTCATGGTTATGGCTCCTGGCTGCCAAAACGGAAATCGAGATTTCATATGGAACTTTTCTGGACTTTCCCAGCCCATTTCCGACCTATGGAATGTCCTTCCTGGCGCTTTGCTAAAGTCTACCACCGTCGGGCACATGTTCTTTCCTTCAGGTTTAAGCACTTATTTCGCATGATGTCTAGTCCCGCTCTATCCAATGTCTGTCCAAAAGCTGTCAAACAACAATTGATAAGAAATTTCTGGCATCGTGAAACCACCTCCTAGGCACCGGAACGCATCATAATGTCTGTAAGCTGAAATTAGAAAACGTTCGGGTCTTCGCCGAGAGACACTTGCTTAGCATGTATTGTGGATTGCGCGCAATCGAGGTCTTTCTAAAAAAACGATCACCAGCATCCATGGGAGCATGGTGAGATTACCAAACTAGTTCTCGAGTTCTCGATGGGTGTTTCCGTGGTGCTGCTGAAAACATCGAGCATGAGTTAAATGTGGACAGTGGATCACGGACTCGCATACTCCTCTCAAATGCTGAACGTGTGTCAGATACGTTCTGAGTGTGTAGTAGTGTGTTGAAAACTATGAGGAGATAGACCATATGCTCCTCGCTTCTTCCCGGTCCAAATCGTCAAGTACTTGGCGAATGGAGAATTTTCCAAACCTCTCCTCCTCTATCCTATGCCTCGCTTTGCGATGCTAGCAGCTCAGTGTGGGTGTAATGTCAGGTGCCAAAGTCTGGGTACAGATGATCTATGGGTATCAAAGCGCGGCCTTTCCTTGATGACGAATTTCGGTTCCTTCTTGAACTCGTTTCGTTCACCCTGATCTCCCACGACTTGGCTTCTTGCTGCCAGTGCCCAAACGTGACGTTTCTCCGATTACTTCGTGCTTTCGAACGCAGCGTCTAGCCTGTTGACCTGAGCATTTCTCTCAATCCACTCTGATCCTATTTCATGCTGGATTTCTCAGAGTTACTCAACCACAGCTCAATATTAGTAATTACTTTTCTAACATTCCAGAACAAGATCCCATATGTGCCTCGTCTGGAAGACTTGTGGACTCGAGGCGTACAACAATGAGTGATGAACCATACTAGAAAATGATCAGGGAAAGGACATGTGTGGAGGCTTTGTGGCTTTGCGCGACTTGACCAGGGATCTTCTTTCACAAATCCATAGTCGCGTTTAGTATTGGTGTTAGAAGTAATAAATTAAATTAAGCCTCTTTAAAACATGTCTTTATCAGAACTGCGAGTCTCTATCAAGGCCCTTCATAGCTAAATCTTAATAAAGCTATATAATTATAAGCCTATAACCTCTCTTCTCTCCTAGAAATTCCACTCCCAGTTCATCGTGAAGATCATTGGACGGGACTAGTTTGTACTCTCCGTCGTACCTTCCATACCTGTCAGCCATACCCATCCCAATACGTATAAAATGTCCCGGACGATTCTGTACGGGCTGAAGAAACAGAAAAGCAATTTTGCTCTCTGGGTCGTCCTGGTAATAGAAATTGACGTTTCGGTACACTGTGTAAGAGTACTCTAGTAGCGGTAAGGCAAACCCCTCTATTTCTTCATCTGCTTGGGAATCGTCCCGAGGCTCGTCCAGCGTGACGTCTACTCCATATAGGATCTTTCCGCCCCTATATAGCCAATATCGTTTCCAAGTAAAACGGGTCAGGGGTCCCTCAACAACGAGAAAACCTCCAGAGATTGGGCCAGTTGGGTCCACGGTGGAAGGGCTTGTTTGAGCGCTGATGATCTGGAGCATTGGGGTGGCAGAGTAATCATGAATAGTAACGGGGTGGTCTATGGACATCCAGGACCATGTTGGTGCTCTGTATTTCTTAGGTCCGGGGAGGTGGGCCTCGTGCGCTCCCCCGGAGCGGTACCATGCAAGCCCTATTGGGAGTTGCGCTTTCCAAATCCCCGCAAGATATGTGTCCTGACGCGTGCCTTCGAAGAATTTAGCAACCCCAGACAACGCGGGGAGCTTATCGGATGTAAAAGTCAAAGCGGTTTGCGAATACGCCTTAACGATTCGGTACCACAGCTTCACTTCTGCCTGATCGATCCATTTGGCAACCTTGGCCTTACATAAGCGACTGATGGAAGAAGAAAAAGTGAATCCCCACGACAAAGGGGAAAGGGGCGTTTACCTGACTTTCTTTTCGCTCTTTCTTCAGAACTTGCTGTAAGTCATCCCGAAGTATACGAGCAGGCAGTCCATATGGATATGTCTCAGAAGCACAAAGCTCCTTACATTCCCAGAAAAGCTGTTTTCTCGCAAAATGCAGCACCCTTGGAGCTAGAAGTCTTTCTTGCAATACCCAGCCCCTCTGTACAAATTAGCTTAGGCTTCCAAAACTAATAGATAGACTAGAGATCTCCACCTACCTTTAGAAGAGGTGAGTCGGTTATTTCCTGTTCAAAGAGCTTTTGGTCCACAAGCAGCAAACTCTCAGGACCTCTACCAGCTGATATTACAACTGTGCAAGGTTTCGACCCAGATCTGTCGAAAAATAGGCCTCCGTGGCTATTGTGAGATGCTGTGGCCGCAACATTAAAAAATGCGTTTCGGTATACCTTATCCATCTTCTCACACTCCAAATTCCAGTCGCTTGTTTCATCCTGCACAATACACAAGCAATCAATCCATACATACTTTACTCGAAATTTCCGTGCGACAACAATCAGATCGTCGAATGTTTTGGGGAGATTCGATATACTTGCTTTGAACTCTTCTAGTTTGGCCCGTTCCAATCGCACCATGTTTGCATTACCCCAGCAATGACTCAGTGTTATGTAGGGTCCACTTGGAGTCGTGTCTTTAGTTTCGATAAGCCTGATATGTTTCTCTCGTTCGTCATCGCCAGGAATCTCGATCAGTCGGGTGGGATACCATGTAATTCCGCTGGTGAAGGCAAGATGTGCACAACAGCTATGCTCTGTTGTGCACTCGCTAATCCATTGATTTGCTCTGTTCCAAGCTTCCGTTGAATTTGTCGAGCCAAGGGTTAATGCTTCGGACCGTGTATTCATGACTTTCTCTGTACAAAAACATAACTGTTAAAACAAGAAGTCCGACTTCACGTATGAAGTGAATCGCCACAACGGTCGGAGAGGATTCTGACTTACCGTCTATCCGCAATAATACAAACGACACCGAGATACGCCATTCAGCAGGAGCCCAGCTACCTAGCTCTACGCTGAAACCTCCGCAATCGAGCGAGTTTCTCCCACTGCCGCGAGTACCATATATGCTCCACTTCGAGAATTCATTTTTGGCGCCTTCTATGTTTCCAGTCGTTACAGAAAAGTCCACAGGAAGCTTATCGCACAATGTATTGCAAATGTAGCAACCGTGACGAACAGCACTCTGAAATCTTTCGTAGGAACGATGATGCATTCCATGATTGCTGAACCAATCGTCAATCCAGTCGTCAGGCCAGTTGTATACCTCCTGCCAAATCTTGTCCTTGAAGATTGTGTTTTGGCATGTATCACACAGATCAGGCGACACCTCATCAGCAAAATCTGGATCCCATGAATCTGTGCATTGCGTGGATTAGCGCATTGTCAAGTGGCGCGCTTTGAAGCTTTTCTACAGGAGGTTGACGCACATGGGTATCTATATTTGTCGCTCTGAGAGTTGGTAGTTTGAGCAGAAGAACTGGCCATCCTCAGCTGATAAGTAGGAACGGTCACACGACGAGGGGATAGCGCAAATTCTTGTGCTTGGTTCAATACAGTAGTGCAGTGTGTGAACGAAAAGGCCTGAGAAGTCCGAAAGAAGAGAATCAAAATGCAAAGGAAGGGGGCGGGAATGGTGTGAAGTGTCCTGGAGGGAGTAATCGCTACCCGTATGGCCTCCTCACCCACAAGCTTTACCCCGCTTCAGCCTGGCCAGTCAAGGTGACAAAATAAGCGAGACTCAGTGCCAACGATAGCCGTGCGTCTCCTCATTTGTCAGTATTATCATTTGACAACCACTTATCTATATGTATTGTACACGTGCTGGAATCTATTCGTCTGAGTTAGAATAGCTACCCAGGCTATATGCATCATGATACACTGACTAAAAATTACGTTATTAGCGCCAGCGCGTACTGTTATGTAAAAACTAATAGCAGATTAGTATGCAGGGAGGGGGTCAACTCCTCCTCAAAATCACTATTCTGCCTCACAAATGTTCCAAAATGGGGCTCTTGCAGCCCTTGAGGCACCTCTGGATGACTCGAAAACCCATGTCTCGCAATACAGAACCGTAATTACCTCATCCTATGTGTCTGTTGGATCAAAGCGGCCTGAAAAAAGGTACGAACGAGAGTCTACGTGTCTAGCCACCTCGGGCAGCTTTCGACTTATCCTCAACATCATATCGTCTTTCACCCGTGCACCATGACCTATTTTTCTCTTGTGCAGCAGACTCAGCATATCTGGTGTTGTAGCCACTGCCCATGGACTAAGTCTTCTTTCAAGCGCACACCACATCAATGCATGGAGTGCGGTTTTCTTCTTGTCCCATAAGTTTTCGAAGACCAACACATGGAAGAGCTTACTGTGGGATCCGATCCAAAACCTACTCTTATTCACTTCATATCTCTCTGTAGGCCAAGTTTTTGCGGCTTTCCCACCAATACTGCGACAACGAAGTCGAACGATAGTCGCGCAATTGGGCTCTATGTGTGGAGGAGCCGCACTCATGCTTCGTGTATCACGTATAAATTCTGGTCATGGATCGAAAATTGCGCGACAGGCAATATATGTTGCGTCTCTAATCGAAAACTCCAAATCGAAACAATCACCAAAATGGTTTCGCGCAACACCCAAGTTTTATAAGAAAGAGCTCAGCGTAAATACGCCAACAGTGTGTTTCTCAGAATAAATAGATCAGTGTTGAAAATGAGAAATCAAAAGCATCCTTCGCCCCCGAGCATTGGCGTGGTTGCCCCCACTAGGAACCTGGTTTCTAGGCACTCCCTAGGCGCCCCTAGAGATTCGCTAGGGATCTGCCTAGGGAGGTTTTCAACTCTTAAGAAGTCCTTAGGTAAAAAGGGACAAATTTACTAGGTATACCTAAGTAATACTTAAGTAAAAAGAGGATAAACTACCTAGGGACTGCCTAGGGAGCATTTCCGTAGTGCCTTCTTCCCTAATTCTCAAATGCAAACACGGAAAGAAGTGCCGCATGAGAAAAGAGAAAAGAGACTTGCTAAGGGGCGATGGAAACCTCGGCATTCGGTCGGATGAAGCCCTGAGATGCATTGTAATAATTCTCAATCTCTTCCTCGGCACTTTTCAAAGGACAAGATTGTCTCATGTGTGTAGCTGCCTCCGGCTTTCTTTGACCAGAAATGGCTGGGAAGCACAGCGATTCCTCTCCTTCGGGTTCTCGAAAACCGATTCGACGTTTACCGATGACCCGCCGGATACCGAGACCTCCTAGAGGCTGTTTCATGACCACTGAGACATATGGAAGAATGCATATGACCCTGAGACTTGCTTCAAAGAGAATCGACAACGAGCTATTTCCATGAACGGTACGGTCTGAAAGAAATATGCGCCTTCAACGCACCGAATGCCAAAGAAATCAACCCACGCGTTGCATGGCTGTCGAGGAGGCCGACAGCTGGTATCCCAAAACCATTTGAAAAGCATTGACGCATTGTGGCATGATCCTAGAACTAAACTCATAAGACGTTTTAGTCATGGGGAAGAATAAGTGTAGACTCGAGCCTATAAACCCTTCTTGCGTCCTCTACGTCTCCTCTTCTCTTGTGCCTACGCTGCTCTGGACTTGTCCAAAAACCATTTTTCGCCCAGAGTATGCGCAGCTCGCTGTCTCCCCTTGTTTCTGAATTGTACGAAAAAATCACTGAATGGAATCAAATCCCTGTCCACTTGTTTCATGCTCTGGGAGACTCAAGTACCTCAACCTGGCTGTTGCCTCGAGCCTTAAAGATCGGTCACGATAGACCGATATATGTGACTGCGCGGGCCCACGGAAATTTGAACCCGTGGTCATTTTGTGCAGCAGATTCCACCCTTAAGGTCATCAGTTCTCTCAAAAAGGCTCCAGGCCGCGACGTACTCAGGAAAAGTATCCTGATTCAGATTTTCGGGCAATAAAACGTGGAATACGGCGATGCAGGGGTCTAGAGCGCAGTGCAAATGATAAATCTCCACGTAATCGATCTGGCCATCTACTTCTTTGACTTTTTGAGTGCCAACTCGCATCAAAAACAATCTCCAGAAGTATTATAGAGTGAGAGAGTACCATTGGAGTTACAGAAATGTTCTCTAAAAAGATATCGACAAGAAAATAGTCCCAAGATTTTACATCGGACACAGATATGGAGTCTCGCGTGTCTACGACAGCATTGGCTACTTCTGATTCTGTGCGTCCTTGTGGCCCCTTGACCCATCCATCTTCACATGCCGTATCCAACGACTCGAAAACTCTTTGACCGCACCGATGTTGGCCTCCACTCGCTTTCTCAAAGACACCAGAGCACACTGGTGCATGGTCTCAGAGAAAGGGCTTCCTCTCGAAATCGAGGACTAATACTTTAAATGTCCAAAGGCGATCGTTCGAGAGCTCATGTCCCGTGTCCTCGTGCTGGTCTTCGAGATACTTTGGGCCAGTGGTATGTCCGAGTCTTCTTCCAGAATCGGCAACAGGATGCGGCGATGCTGCTCCCGCCTCTCCTCCTTCCACCGGCGTAACAAAAAGCTACAAAAAAGCCTTTGAATGAGTGACTTGGCGTCCTGGCCTCAAAGGATACAAGGAGAGAAGTCAATGGTTCTGTTGATTCGAACTTCGTCAAGGGTGATGAGCAAACACACGATACCCCGAGCCTGACATGTCCTGTCCTTCGTCGCTGTCAGACCCGCGCACTTCCCATCGAAAGTACAATATTTTAAACTTCAGACCAAGCAGTTGCGAAAACCCCGCCTGCGACTGTCTAACGTTGCAGCAATCTCTCCAACTCTTTACCTCCATCCGCCGCGGCACCCCTTTCGAAAACTGAAACCAGACACTGAATGAAGCAGAGACCCGGAAGCAGTTCGAAAAATCTGCAGAATGCCTGACGGTGAGAAAGCAAGAGAAGCATTTTGCTATCAATCTACAATACTATGCAATCTTCCGATCAATCCATTCATCTCGTGCCGCTAGCTAGCACGAAAAATTAATGTAGAGAGGACTTGTGTTCCCAGTATACGAGACAGTATATCATACAAAAAACTTCCTGGAGGCCTTGTTATGTCCCGTCTCTTCAGATATCTCGGATTTCAGACAATGTCTGCGAGTTCAAGCGCCCAGTCTCAACTCCTATACTCAGTATCTACGCCCAGTGTCCATGCCTAAAGCCTAATAGTATATCGCCCACAAAGAAAAGTCCAGATGAATATTAATATAAGCAACCCGCGCGCTCCCTGCCGATAACAAAAGCGAACCACGAGGAACCATATACGCCTCTTCCCCTTATCTCAGAACGATTTTAATATGGGTCCGAAATCATGTCCATCCGCTGCGCCGTCCCAAATCCTATTCCGAACCCCACCATGAAACCCGGCGACAATGGAGTCCATGCCGCACCGCACCGCCCAGCCAGACTCCTAGTCCTCAAGACAAGAAGCAACGTATCAAAACATCACCATCACTATCACCACTCCATTCATGCTCCCCTAAACCATCTCCATCAACATCATATCTTGCTTGGCTCTTGTGATGGGTGGACGCGCAACGACGGCGCGGATCTAGATTTTCGATAGAGACGTACGGAACGGAACGGCTAGCGTTGTGCGTTTTGTGTTCCGGTCCGGCATGCTAACCCATCCTGGGATTCCCTGAAGGTCCCCATGAAGAGCCAAGACGACAGCATCAGCGCCGCGTCTTCATTCCATGAGCGATTTCGGCTAGAAGATGAATTATCCGAGTGCGTTCCTCGGGGTCCTCGCTTGAGTGGTTTCTAATTGAGAAATTTCATGTCTGCTCTTGCTGCTACTGAGCAATCAGTAGCTTCTGCAAAGTTCTTCGAAATCCGCTGGCCCTCAGATAATTTTCTATGCGAAGTCGTCCTGAAATGGTCTTTCTGCACTCCAGCAGGGCACTTGTGACGCGTCTGTGCAAGCAGTCCTGTGTTCCCCGCAGTGTACTACGGAAGCTAATGCACGCTCACCACTTTTACGGCCGCTTAGTCTGACCGCATTGAGGACATGGACCAGTAAGAGAGCCCAGGGCCAAAAAAGCCCAATGTCAATCAAATTGGGGATCGACGATGTCCCGGTAAATAATCGGTGGGTTGTTGTGTACTGTAGACCAGGACCGAGGCTGGTTGATCGGTGCCTGGAAGTACATAAAGGGCAAGCAGCGCTGGTGTTACTTGCTTGAAAGGTAGTTTTCAGTCCATCTTGACAAGGCAGAAGGATGGCGACAACTTCGAAGCTCGGAGTGGAGTACTATTGTACTGAGAAAGTCGACTTCAGCAAGGAGCTAGATGTCAAGAGCTTGAGAGGAAAGGGAGTAATCATTACTGGTGGCGCTAGCGGCATTGGTGCTGGATGTGTTGCGGCGTTCGCAGAGGCAGGGTGAGTGGCTTATACGCGTGCCCGTTACTCAAGTGCTAATCACGAGACCGAAAGGGCCTATGTGACGATCCTTGATCTCAATGAAGAAGGCGGTAATGCGATAGTAAATGAGCTCACAGAGAGGAGCTTTCAGTAACTCACCTCCAAACTTACTGATGAGGTACCAGGAGCTGACCTTCTCAGCGTCCAGTTCTTCAAAACCGACATTACCTCTTGGACCTCCCAGACAGCAGGCTTCAAATGCGCCATCTCTTTCGCTCCCTCGCAAACCATTGATATAGTCGTCACTTGCGCGGGCCTCCCTGGTACCTCGATCAAAAATTGGTTGAATCGAGTATCCAAAGACCCTAGCGCCGACCCTGAGCCTCCCCAAGCCACCGTCATCGATGTAAACCTCACAGGCCTCTTTTACTCAACACACCTTGCGCTGCACTACTTCAAAGCGACCTCCAAATCGGGTCAGGCAAGCCCCACCAAGCAGCTCATCCTCATAGGCAGTCTTGCGGGCTACATAACGCTGAACAATATCGCTGATTACGCTGGAAGCAAGTTCGGCGTACGTGGACTGTGGAAAGCGATCCGACACAGCACGAACATACTCGGTCCTGATATGCCGCTCTTCCGTACTAACCTCATCGCGCCAACGTTTATCAAGACGAACATGACGACAGAGCTCACGAAAGGGCTAGAGGCGATGAATATCAGACTAGGAAAAATCGATGATGTAGTCGCAGGCATCATGAGAATTGCATGTGATGAGACGATTTTTGCGCGAGCGATGGGTATAGGAGCAGGCGAGAAAGATCCGGGAGATAAGAATTGGGATCTTTGTGATGATTGGGCGGGAGGGGATGGAGGACCAGAGATGCTAGCGAAGATTGTAGATGGGACGGTGGGCGGGCTGCAGCTTGTGGGTTTGGGGGCTGAAGGGGGGGAGAAGGGGAGGCTGGAGAGAAATCCTTTGGCGATGTTGTAGTGGGTTTAGCTACACCCCGGAACACATATCTAGCATTGAGGAAGTGGTTTGCTTATAGCCACTTAGTGAAGAAGTCGAGAATAAGACGGTAGCCCTCCTCATAGGCCTTCTTCACCTTCTCGTCCTTGAGGTCGCCTCGTGCTGAGAGCCAGCCGTGCTCCATGTCAGCAAACCTGACGTAGTCTTTGTACGCGAGGTTGGGGTTCACGCGCTCCAGGAAAGCTTTTGCGTCGTCCTCTGTTTCGTCCTTGGAGCATATAACAAGCAGGGGAATCGAGATCTGCTTCGCGACTGCCTTGCCTACGAAGCCAGGATGCAGTTCGGCGACCGCGTTGAAAGACGTGTTGGGACCAGCGCAGTACGATACTACCCAGCCACCCCAGCAATATCCTAGGCTGTCAGTGTCATGGCTCAGAACACGCGTACCATTCTCGATCACGTACCCAAGATTCCCCAGCTTTCTATATTCTTCCACCTCTCACTTGCTTCCTTCTGCACCTTCATCACCTTCTCGACAGTGCGCTGGGTGTTCCCAGGACCACTAGTGAAGGCATCCAATTTCTTTGTCTTCTCGGGCGTGTCGTCAGGATACCACTCCCACTTCGCGACTTCGCCCTCGAAGAAATCAGGCATCAGAACC
Source organism: Pseudomonodictys pantanalensis (assembly GCA_019022785.1). NCBI lineage: Eukaryota > Fungi > Ascomycota > Dothideomycetes > Pleosporales > Parabambusicolaceae > Pseudomonodictys > Pseudomonodictys pantanalensis. The sequence goes on from JAFHBV010000191.1 coordinate 55,461, forward strand.
AAGTACGGTCGCTTGCCTGAGCTGGCAAGGATGTCTGCTCCACAGAGGGTGTTGGGATGGAATGCGAAGATGTCATAGAGAATGATCAGCGCATGCTTGGTTGGGGTGGCTGCATCGTTGCCAGCGATGTCTGTTGTGGTGGTCAGGCTAAACGAGAAGTGGCGAGGGAAGAGAAGGGTACATGTTCTCAAACCGGCGAGATCTTCGTAGACGCCTCTTGGCTCATAGGGCACTTCCTTTGGGTCAATTGGTGGCACGGTACAGCACGCCGCGGATTGCTTGAAGGTGGCCATTGTTATCGCGAGTCGAGAAGAGGAAGAATGTATTGAGTGCAGGCGCGGGATACGCGTCGCATATCTGTGCGATATATTCGCGGGGTCACATGTTTGATCTGCCGATTATACATGCACTTTCATGTAAAGAGTGCTGAATGCGAGGGATGCGAATGAGAGAGCGATGCATTCTAGCCGGATGAGGGAGGTACCTCAGGTAAGCCAGGATGCAGGATGAACAGAAATTCGGGAACGTGGAGGGGCCATCTGGGTGTCTGGAACGATTGCTGCCGGCTATCCAGGATTACTTGGGAGTAATCACAGAGCAGTATGGGAAGTGATAGAAAAGTGATAGAAACGAAGCACTTGAGCAACGTTCGTAGAGGTCAAGCAGGTAACGCGCTAGCACGTGACGTTAATCTTAGCGCGTTGCAGCCTCGCCGCGTCATCGAAGCTGCCCCTCAACTCTCACGAATCGCAACCCTCGCCGCATTAGCATCTCGATCGCACGCATCAATCAAGTCGCAATGCCCGGAAATTTCAAGCGCGGTGGTACCCGCGGCGGAGGGTTCAAAAAGTCGTTCGGCAAGAAGCGGGCGTCGCTTGAGGATGACGACGAGGTACTGCCTGCTCTGAAGAAGGCGAGAGGTGCCGATGATGATGATGCTGCCATTTTCGTACCGGAGCTCGACGAGGACGAGAATAAAGACCCTTTTGTCTCCGTAAGTCCACCAGAGACTGGGTAAGGATGTGAGTGAAAGATGGGCTAACCACGAACACAGTTGAAAGCGAATGGTACACGCCGTGTCACAATCACCACATTCAAGGGCAAAACCCTCGTCAATATCCGCGAATACTACGAAGATGACAACGGGAATATCAAGCCCGGCAAAAAGGTGCGTGGTGATATCTAGCCTTCTGGGCAGTTGCTGACTTCTTTGATGCAGGGAATCGCACTTTCCATCGATCAATACAACGCCCTCCTCGCCGCCGCGCCCCTCATCGAATCCGTCCTCACCGAGAGGGAAGAGAAAGTAGTGCGACCCGACTACAGCGGCAAACCAGCAGCACCCGCTGATGCAGAAGAGGCCGAAAAGGAGGAAGAGGAGGAAGAGAAGCCGCCGAAGAAGGCAGCGAGAAAGTTATCGGACAGCGAGGAGGAGTGATTCTGTGATACATGGAATTGTACTATATGTGTGACGGCGTTGTGGAACATTGGCAAGGGAAGGGTATACCCATCAGGCAAGAAACGGGAGTATCACATGGAATCATTACCTCTCTACATGCAACCATAGTCTCAGGTTTAGGCATGAATGAACATTAAATCCAAGAGCTCGCTTCATACATCGTTTCGTACTCGTTGAGAGCGGAGTACAACAAGAGGCTCAGTGCTCCGTTGCAGCAGGTATGTGACCATGATGCTCTAATCCCTGGCGCTGACGTTCAGGTTGTATTGCGTAACCTTCCCTCTGTTGACCCTTGGGAGAACGAACGAAAGTAATTGGAGAAGCCAAAATCACCCTCCATCATGTGCGCTCTCGCGCTCCGTTATTTTGGGCAGGGTTGCATTCTGGGGTCGATGCCTTCCCTCCAGCACTTACCAACTCCATTGCCTGTTTATCATGGAACCCGAACTCACAACATTCGGAGAAGATACGGACAACAAGATATGGAAAGCGGGGCTAGCCAATTTCCAGGCGGACGTGACGAGAAGAAAACCTCCGATTTCCTTGAGTCCGCCACCTTATCAGAGAGAATTTGACCAAACAGAAGGCCGTACGTCGGCCCAATATGGATCTCACACGACGGAAATTGCCGGTCAAGCCATTGAGGTCAAATTTAGAAGTATCCTATGCAAGTTGGATATGCTTCTCCAGATCGGCAACACAGCGATGAAGCCAGCTCCAGAATCCATTTCTCTCGTATGGGTCGGTCTCCAACTGATCTTTTCGAGCTCCCTGATTGATTTCGATACATGTTAGCTCCTAGCTGACGCTGTTGATACAATCACTCACAACTTGTTCGTGTGCAAGATCTTCGTGAGAAGATTTGCGCAAGACTCGATGTTGGCGGTGGCGGATGTTCGCCAGCGGATTTTCGGCAACATTCCTCACATATATGCTGCAATTCTCAGATTCTCTTACGAGACGACCCGGTTGCTGCGCAACGCCAAAGGTAAACGGGCTCCAAGGCCCCTTTCGGTAGGAGTCAGGAGATCGGCGACATTATCAAGGAGATCACAACAAAGAGAGATGGCCTCGAACTGCTCGTAGGCGTTGGCCTTCAGGAAGCCGCTGTCGAAGTGCCGACGAGCCTTCGTATTGACGTCAAAGGCCTTTTTGGTATAGCTGACGAGACTCGCCTCCTAGCCAGAAAGAACGATGAGCACAACTCACAAACTGACGAACGGCGACGCACAAAAGACCCTCGCGAAGCCGTCGGGAAAGGCATCAAATGGCTTCAATCTGGGAGAATCAGTCCCTTGGACGGCCCATATCGGCATCACAAGAAACTTGTAGGAGCTATACAACTATTCGTGGATCATAGCTACGGCCTTACGGAAACGTACAATGACAGAGACGCTGAACCCCGCTACATGCCGCCGTGTCCTACAATCACCTAGAAATCTGCATCTTTCTTCTCAGCCGGCCAGAAATTGATGCTAACATACGGATACGGGAGCCTATTGATGAACGAACTCCGCTGCATCTTGCAATGAGACCTAGGAGGAGGCTTGGGACAGCGGTTGTGACTACTAGTCTCCAAAAAAGCTAATGTATCCCTCAAAGATGCGAGCGGCTGAATCCCCATCCTCCAGGCGGCGGATATAGGTTCGCAGGCATTACTCGAAATCCTTTTTCGAAGCCTACTCTATCGAGACTACAAGATCTACCCGTTGCTTATCTCAGAGTCCCACTGTCAACAAAGCACTTTTCACATAGCGGTCCTCAACGGTCATGACTATTGTTTACGATTCTTGCTCGAGCATGAAATGGGACAACAGTTGTGCCAGCAGAGAATCGCGGCAGGTAATGCACCTCTACATGCGGCAGCCACAAGAGGTTATGAGAACTGTACGATTGTTGCTAGAACACGAGATCAGCCGATGCATGAGCCAGCAGACGAATGACGCAGGCGAGAAGCCTCTTGGTATAGCCAGCGCCAAAGGTTAGGAGCGTTGTGTACGTCTGTTGTTAGAGTATGAGACCAGTCCGAGTCTTTCCTAAGGGTTGCCAACGGACCAATGTCAACGGCTAAACGCCCCTTCTACAGCAATGGGGACGAATTACCTAAGTTGTGTGCATCAAAGAGTCTAGTGGGTGCTTTCACTGTTGAAACAGTAAGGATGTACCCAAAAGCATGGTTCAACAGTCGTGCGGGGGAGGGAGGGGGATTGTCAGGCTGCGAGCGAACTTTGATCAGGATCATACCGTTCTCTTCGTGTATCAGCCAGCCAATGTTGCACTTGATTAGACAATATCTGCTGGACCTGTGCTTGCCTTTCGTCATGTGTAGAAAAGATCAAATGACCAAGCTTGACTCTCGTCCAGGCACCTCACAAACTTGGGCTCACTCCTCTGTCAGAACCGCAATCTTGATATGCCGTCCGCCATGACGAGCCCTATCCGTTTGTAGAATCAAATTAATAGCAAAGTCGAGCGAAGAGTGTGTATAGGGTAGCGAGAGGGTAAGACGGAATTCAAAGAATTAACATTCGTCGCCGGACCTTGATCTCGTTCGAAGTTCGGGGATTTGTATCAGCCCGAAGGGCCTCGGACGTTTCCGGATGCCCGAGACCCTCTCGTCGGTGGGGATTTCCTTCAACCCCTCGCAAAACCGTTACCGCATCAGGTGTAGATAGAATCCTCATGGCTTGTAATGAAAAGCTTATAGTACTTTAGCTATCGGTTCCAGAGTTTAAGCTCACCGCTAGTGTACAGGCTGCAACTAGCGTTCCAGCTCCACGGTTACGCTTGCGTTGCAGTAATGCATTCACTAGGAACAGTGTCAAGTGGCCGAAATAATGAGCTCCATTCGTCTGGATTCTCACTTTGGAAAGGTATATAAGCTATCCCCGCAGCTTCCAATACCTTACCCAGAACGCTTCGACTCTACCACCTTCGACACACTCACCCTTCAAACACGTCTCTTTCCGCTCTAGTCTTCTTCGTCTCCCAGCATGACATCCATTACTCCCCGAATTGCAATCATAGGCGCTGGCCCAGCCGGTCTAACCCTCAGCATCCTCCTCCAACAGGCCTCCATCCCCTTCACCACTTTCGACCTACGCCCCAAGCCCACTCCATCCTCCCTAGTCCTCCCCTCCGGCATGCTCGACCTCCACGAAGAATCCGGTCTCCTCGCAATCCGCTCCTGCAATCTCTACGAGCAATTCCTCCAGCACACAGGCGAATGCAGCGAAGCCGACAAAGTCGCCAACATGCACGGAGACATCCTGCATGCCGATGAAGGAGAGGGCAGCAATCGGCCTGAGATCTCTCGCCACAACTTAACGAAGATCCTGATGGGTGCGCTGCCGGAAGGAGCCGTGAAGTGGGAGCACAAGTTGCTCAAAGCTACCGCGAATAGCGACGGGACGGTAGATCTCGACTTCGGCCCCAAAGGAACGCAAACATTCGACCTCGTCATCGGTGCCGATGGAGCATGGTCGAAAGTCCGCCCTCTCCTCACAGACACAAAGCCGCAGTACGAAGGCCGCCAGTGCATCACCCTCACGATCATGGACGTCGAGACGAAATACCCGCATCTCACCCAACTCCTCGGAAAGGGCAGCTTCGTGGCCCTAGGCAAGTGCCATGGGATCATGAGTCAGCGTGGTCCGCAAGATAGCGTGCGCATCTACATCATGCTCACGACTCCGGATGAGCACTTCGGCAGCACAATTGGTATTTCTGGGAGGCCGGCGCAACTGGCCAAGACCGTGTTGCTGGATGATGAGAAGCTGCTGGGCGGATTTGCGCCGCAGCTGAAGGACTTGGTGAGCGTGGCGTGCGATGAGGAGGGAGATGCTGTGTTGGATATTCGTCCTTTGTACATTCTGTCATCCGGAGAAGAATGGAAGCAGAGAGGCAGTGCGACAATCATTGGGGATGCTGCGCATCTCATGGGGCCATGGATGGGCGAGGGTGTCAACCTAGCAATGTGGGATGCCATGCTGCTCTCGCAGGTCATTGCCAACGCGTACAAGAAGGTAGAAAATGATAGCACAGAGGCCTTCCTGCGAGGGTTGGAGTTGTTGTTGAAGACGTTTGAAGAAGAGATGAGGAAGAGAGTTGGAGAGAAAGCGGAGCAGAGCCAAGCGAATGGAGAGATGATGTTCGCTGAGGACGGGGCGGAGAGGTTTGCGAAGTTCTTTCGCGATGCTTTTGCTGGGATGAAGGAAAGAGAGTGATGTGAAGGAGGTCAGAAGACGTTGGTGGATAGAAAATTGGACTTGCTTGTAGCCATAGACCGCTGGATAGCGTAATAGAACCACAGACCTAAACATACATATTTCCTACTCACATCTACGTTCCGCTCACCGCTTTCGTGAAATACTTCATACTTGCTTCAATGAATATCTCATGCCAGAAAACCGCCCATATCTTGATACATTTGCCCTTCTCTTCATCTCTTCCTCACTCCTCCCCACCGTCCAACGCCTGCAGCATCTCCCTTGTCGCATTCAAACTCCCACTATCCCCATAAATCGCCGCGATTAAGCTCCCATCAATCTTCGGAAACTCTCTCTGCAGAATTGCCTGGTTCTGTTCGTCTTCGGTCTGCGGCCTCGCCATCTCAAAGCTCTGCATCACCTCCACTTGATGCGAGCGGTCCGAACCCTGCGGCAGCGCGACATCGGTTCCTGAGCGCCGCGGAGGAAGACCGGGAGCTTGTTCTTGAGGAGACATTGGGGGACCGCCCTGGTAGGAGGGTTGCGGAGCGCCCGTATATTGATGTTGGGGAGTGTTGGAATATTGGGCTTGGGGTTCGCCCTCGTATTGGTGTTGCTGAGCATTGGGCTGGCCGTAGCCTGAGGAGGGCGCTGATTCCCAGGGGTTGAAGCCAGGATTCGAGTGGGAATCTTGGTTTGGTTGTGGAGAGTGCGAGGGCGGTGCGCCTGAAGGCGGGGCGTAGTATCTGTTGTTGTCCGACATCGTGGGCTGATGGTGTGATTGATGGTCGTAGAGTGTTCGCTTTTGAGGAGACGTATGTGTTCTACTACTAGTATACTTGGTGGAGTAAAGGCAGAACTGAGCCTTTTACCTAGATCGTCTCGGCGAAGTGATGATCCGTGCTTGCGTGTCCCGTGGCGGTGATTGAGAGGCGCAGAAGTGGAGTCGTTGTGCGGCATGAGGGATGACGTATGCTCGGATCCGGAGCACAGCCCGCTCCGGATGTGATGAATAGAGTTTAGCGCGGGTATTGCTCTCTCATTAACTATTCGAAATACTTCATCTGCATCAAGTTGCTATTCCTGTGTCAGTGCAAATTTATTTTGCGGCCTAGCCAAAAAATGCGCACGAACAGCTCCCTTTAAGTTGCTACAATGGCAAATGATTCCTTCATCCGCGCACTCCCACCGTCACATTCCTCGCCCTCAATTTGCTCATCTCCGCAATCCCCCCTATTCCATCCTAACCTCGATCATCCTCTCATCCCTTAACATGCACCTATACCACTCCTCACCCTCCTTCCTCCTCTTGATCCACTTAGGAAACTTCTCCCCATACCCCTCCTTCAGAAACTTCATAACCTTCGGCCACCACTCACACCATCACCGCCACTTCCACTTTGTCCATATCGTCGTCGAGATATAGGTATTGCTCCTTGCCAAAAAGAAACGTGGAACGAGTTTCAGGAGACGTCTCCGCTTCTGGTCTGTAAGAAACGGATTATCGCGATATCCGCCATTTGCTCGAATCTTCTTTCTGTCTTGCGCGTAGCGATCTCCTTCCACTAAGGGATGGTGATCGAACACAGAGTTATTCAGTCCATCAGCATTCCAGCTTCGACGTCGATCTTTGCGTCCGGCGCTTAGCACAAATAGCTGTTGCAGGTAAGTGTTGCTTCTTCGCGGCTAGAACCACATCTATACCTTCTCATACCTGTCCTCTATCGGCTGTTGAATACAAGCTTCAGCCTTTTTAAAAAAGGAATATCAGCTGTCAAGTCGCTCTTCTCTTCCCGAATCTGCTGCGTATACTGTTCGTCTAATGACTTTAGGGCGTTCATATCCAGTGGGAACTAGTATGACTGTCCTTTCCTCGAGATACTCGCAGCGCTCGCTGACTGCGCAGAAACCCTGGCAGGTGGTCATTCGTGATATGCTGGCGGATTGGTCTGTAGGATGGTGGGTGAAGACAGAAGGCGATAGGCGGGCTTGTCTGCGAAGAGTTTCTTGATCGACCTTTTCAGCTTCTTGGCCAGCTCTCTTGCGCATATGGCACATTTGGGCAATCTTGTCGAAACACCAAGGCATTATCTGGCTTGACATCGCCATGAAGAGTGTTCAGCGCATAGATGCCTCTAGTACCCGCAGCATCGAGCGTGAGGTGGTACTCGATGGCCCACTTCTTACTACGCAACCCAACTAGTACATTCTTCGCCCACCTTCTCGGCCTGCAGAAACTCGGTCGACGGATTGAGCGCGACCACTATAAGCAGCACCGGTATCGGCGTATAGCGATTTTCATAGTTATACCCCTGTCCCGTCAAGCTCATAGTAGGGAGACCGAAGCCAAGCACCCGAGCTCCAGATGCTGTAGCGTTTGCATATCCATCCGGTCGCAGAGCGATTCGGCGGCCAATGACCAGAGACGGGGATCGCGGGAAGCAAGAACATGTCGCGATTCTTCGTGCATGGCAAAAAGCAATCAAAAGACACGTCTCTGGAGGCGTCTGGGCTCGCGAGCCCCTGCTGTGGATAGACTCTGGTGCGTTGGCCAGAGTTTTGCTGGTCACAGGCGGTGGGCCAAATTTGCAGTGGGGTAGCATCCATGCAGAATCGTCGTGGACCCTGATGTGCAGTTGGAGCAGGAGATGTCGCGCGGCAGCTAGGTGTCAAAGCCAAGGGCCTTCCTTGTTCCTCGAACAATGGCCTTCCTTTGTGATGTAAGGACGATGAGCTGGTCGGCTCTGGCGCTTGGTCTTGGTTTGTCGTGGCATGGTGAGGGGGCCGAAGAGTCGTGTTCGGCACAATTAACCCGGCTCGTGCGATTGCGGCATCAGATCTGTGTGACCGAATTTCTGGCGGTGGTCTTGTGCGAATGCATCCGTCCATCGCTTGTGAAGAAGCATTGCCAAAGAAAGCGGGCAAGGCCATGTCGTCCATGGGCGCGTGGGATGCGTCTGTGCGGGGCAGAGGCATGCTACTGGTACCGACTGGCGACCGACGACAAGACAAATGCAAAGACTAGCTGCCCTATTCCCAATCCCCCCCTCCGTCTCCTACCCACTGTTCTGAAGGCGGTCTCCCAGTCCCACAAGCAATACTTGCCCGCGCCCGCGCCACGCCGCCCTGCCGCCGCTCGTCTTCCCCGCAATCGCCTCTGCCACGACCGCGCTGCACCCTACTTCGTACTGTCTACCCGTACATAGAGCCCAGTGCGACACACCCGCCCCGTATCGAGCATTGAAGGGTCGAAGCAAGACATTGATTTGGCCGCCGCTGACCGCTGCTGTGCTGCCTCTAACCGAAGCGAGACAGTCGGGTCTGCCTCTGGAAAGGCACCTGAGGGAATGAGCAGGCCACATGAAGATGGTAAGCGTCTTCTGACCATGCTCCGAGCCCTCAGTCACCCAACTTCACTCCACACGCTGCGCCCTGCCCGACCGTGGCGGTAGTGGCCGTAGAGCGAGCCCACGCCTTCACCGCTCCCGTCTGCCATAGCGATACTCCGACCCTGGCCGGACCAGCGTTCTGTGGGCCCTGCCTTGCTGTACAAGACCACGGCGCCGCAACGCGTCCGCCCTCCAGATCCCCTAGCCGTCCTCCCTTGTTGCTTTCCCTTTGCCATCGCCTACGTCTACACGCTGTATTCCGCGATAAATGGGCTTGCATGCTGATATCCTGACCCCGCCAGGCTCTCCCCACGAAGAACTGCTCTCGCCGCTGCAGCCCGTCCTCCGATTCGCCCACGATGTCTCGCTGCCCAAGAACAAGAGCACGAGCAACCTGCTCTCGCATGCCCCCGTCTCGCTGTCGGTGAATACAAAGCGTATGAGCATCGACGCGGGGCAGCTGGACAGAATGGCCAGGTGAGTCAGCACCATGCAGGGCAGTGCTCTTTGCAGTTTAGATCGCTCTTTCCCTGTGAATGCAGGCTCACGCGTGTTTGCAGGTCTCCCATACTTCCAGAGCACGAGCACGGCCTGGGAGCCTCTGGTCTCCGCCGCATTCGCCAGCTGCCGGGCCCCAGACTCCCGACTGCCCCGCGCACTGCTTCACTCAACATCACTCCGCCCGTCTCGAGGCACCCCTCTGGATCCGCGCCCTCCGCCCCAGGCTCCCCGACGCTCGCTTTTGGGGAAGACCTCCACCGCTTTCCTACCGAATCACTACACTCGTTCTCGTTTGCGACCCAATCCGAGGAGTTCATACACAACCGCCAGAACGTCTTGAAGAGGTCAATCGACTTTATGCAGAACAAGCTTGGCTGGGCAGCCACAAACCCCGGCATAGCAAACGCCCAGGCAAAATTGAGTGGGGACCAGGAAGTACAAAGCATGATGGAATTGCTCACCAGGGCAAACCTCATTGGAAACGAGGCATCTGGCGCCCACGGCCTCGGAGCTATAGGACCTCTAACAGGGCCCGCCGAAGTCGACGGCGAGAACTTGTTCGAGAAAAGCTTCCTTCCAGTGGAGCGATCAGCCAGTCCCGACAGCATGCTGGAACCCAAATCGCCCAAGTCCCCCCCGCCGGATGTGACGAATGGTGTCAAGGTTGACGGGAACATCAACTCGAGCACTCCTCCAGTCTCAGACCCCGCCTCCGACGCACCTAGTCCAAAGACTTCACGCGGGGGGGGGGGGGGGGGGGGGGGGGGGGGGGGGGGGGGGGGCGGGGGGGGGGGGGCGGGGGGGG